>PVKA01001679.1:0-80428 GCA_004027165.1 Ctenomys sociabilis
CTGAATTCTACAAGAAATTTATAGAAGATATAATCCCCACACTCCACAAACTCTTCCACGAAGTTGAAAAGGAAAAAGTCCTCCCAAAATCATTTCTGGAGGCAAGTATAATACTCATTCCAAAACCAGGTAAAGACGCAACCAAAAAGGAGAACTACAGGCCAATCTCCCTCATGAATATAGACACAAAAATACTCAAAAAAATCCTGGCAAATAGAATACAGCAAATCGTCAAGAAGATCATACACCATGACCAGGTAGCATTCATCCCAGGGATGCAAGGATGGTTCAATATTCGAAAATCTATAAATGTAATACACTATATTAATAGATTGAAATCTAAAAAACCACATGATCAACTCAATTGATGCAGAAAAAGCCTTTGACAAAGTCCAACACTCATTCATGTTCAAGGTCCTACGGAAAATTGGAATAGACGGACTCTATCTTAACTTGATAAAAGCCATCTATGACAATCCGGAAGTCCTGAAACTACAAAGAAAACACAACTTTCCTCCTTTTATTTTTTTTAATTTTTTTTATTGAAGTACAAATATCAATGGGATAGTTTTAAGATACCTTCACAAGATGGATTTGATAAATTAATACATTGCAAACTGTTTTCATGTTTTGGTATCATAGGAGTTGCATACATGATATTATACTTACAGACATTATTACAGAGTATGTCTCTTATCAGTAGAGTGTAGCTGTTTGCCTATCTTATTTTTTATACGTGAATTACATCAAAGATTCAATAATTAATACTTTCTGCCTTGTTATTTTCCTAGTGGTTGCCCATAGTACTAGAAGCCGAAATAATATCCTGTCCAACCACCATTAGTGCAGATCTTGCCTCTCATAGGATTATGTAGAAGCGCGGCGTTATCTATCCCAACTGTACTGTCCATACACACACATCATGATTCTTCCTTTCTATGCCCCTTCCTTTGTCTACACCTGTCAGAGATGGGCACTCCATTGTCATTCAACTAACTTAGATGCTTGAACTCGCCAACACAGTCCTACACAGTCCAGCATTCCACAACAATGCCTTTCCTCCTTAAGTTGATGGTCTCCCATTTTTTAATTTTTTTATTTTTTTTATTTTTTGTCTTTTTGAGACAGGGTCTCACTATGCAGTTCAGGCTGGCCTTAAGCTCACTTTATAGCTCAGGCTGGTCTCGAACTCACAACAATCCTCCTGCCTCACCCTCCCGAGTGCTGGGATTACAGACATGCGCCACCACGCCCGGCTTTCCCATTTTTTTACAGTAATAAAAATTTCGGCTTACACTTCAGAGTCAGTAACGTTTACACTTCTTTTAAGTACAATTTTCTGACTAAAATACAATTCCTAAAAGCAATGAATATTTAATTTATTTAAATAAAAGATGCTTAGTTTTCTTTAGGAACACTGGAAAGAACCTGCCTGACTTGATATCCCTTCTGATCTTTGCCAGTACTCTGAGGAATACATTTTGTTGAAATATGTATTTGTTTAATTATCCATTTTCAAGGGCCCAGAGGACTAAAGCACCGGCGTAGACAGAACACAGCGGCCAGGTTCAGGCCCTGGCAGGCTGTGTGGGCCCTTTGGGGGCGCTGAGATGGCGATTGAAACTGGGCACGGTGGCGGGCACCTGTAATCTCAGTGCTTGGGCGGCTGTAAACAGGGGATTCACTACAAGTCCGTTCTACATAGCAAGATCCTGTATCCCCTACAGACCCTTCCCTAAATACAGAAAAAGATTGAGAGAATAAATATTAAGTATATTTTCTATAAGTGATATTTTAATTTATAAAGTTAGTAAATATATGAGGTATTTACCTTTACTGCACTCCGATATTTCCGTTTTCGATGTGCTTAGGCAAGACTGGCGTTAAGCTAATTTATACAGAAGATAACAATAACTTGTTTGTTTTGTGGTTTTTTTTTTTCATGAAAAAGGTCTTTATTTATATTTGGTTCAGGGTCTCGCTATGCAGCAAGGACTCTGCGATCCTCCACGGCAGCCTCCCGGCTCTGGGGTATTGGCATGCACCACCCCACCCGGTGGTCGTGGCCTGCACAGTGTTTCCAGGTGTCAGGGTTGGTACAGCGTGTGGTCCTGGGGACCGAGCCTTGCTCCCTGTGCTTGCCAAGCAAGTGTTTAGACCTCTGAGCTGCCTCCCTAGCCCTGTTTTGCATTTTCTGATTTGTATTTCTTACCTTTTAAAAATTCTCAACTATGTAATTATTTCTTCACATCTCCTAACTTTCTTGAGCCCATTATTTGATTTTCTTTCTTGTCTAGTAAATTTCTTTGAGCAAGGCATTTAGTTCATCCCAGTCTTTCACACTTATCTGAATGTGGACCATTCCTTCAATGCCTTAAAGTGGTGAATTTATGCATTTATCTAGCCATAATTACTATTATTTACAAAGGAAGAGACAATAACTGTAGTGCAAAGAATGTATAAGGTAAAATTAGTTATATATGATTATAATATTTAAAAGTAATATTATAAGGTAATATTACTTTGATATGTGATTTTTCCCATCAAAGACAGTATGGGAGAAGTTATCAAATAAGAAAATAAGCAAACATGCCTATAATTCAAGCTATTGAAAATGATCACAGGTTCAAGCCCAATCTGAAGCAAAGTACTAAAGAACTATTTATAAAAGAAATACACAAAAATAAGATAGGGGCTGATGATCCAGTCTATTAGTAGACTGCCTACTTGGCACACATAGAGTCATGGGTTTAAAGAGAAAAGCACTGTTTAAAAGAAAAGTAGAAGAAACTTTAAGTAATCATAATGTCAGTTAAATGTCAGAAGCAGAAGAGCTTGAAACCACCCACAGGAATATTTTCATTATTGGTAAAAATGATGGTCAAGTACATTTATATAATTATAAATGTACTTTGAAAAATGCAATTCCTTTAGAATGTGAGATAGTATTTATAGTAATAATATAAGGGCCGGGGAGATGGCTTAGTGGAATAAGTGCTTCCCTGGCAATCGCAAGGGACTGAGTTCAATCCCCGGTTTCACCAAAAAAACAAAATAAAAATAAAAAATAATAATATAATCATTTTTGTTCAGCATTATTGTTAATTCCAGATTATACAAAGAATCAAGTTATAAAAGAAAAATGCAGTTAACTCATTTCTGTTATTTTTCTGTTCATTTCAATTTAATTATTTATTTGTTTTATTTATTTATTTATTTATTTATTTATTTATTTTTGGTGGAACCGGGGATTGAACTCAGGCCCTTGTGCTTGTCGGGGAAGCACTTATTCCAGTGAGCCATCTCTCTGGCCCGCTTTATTTCATTTTAAATACTATATTTATCACACAAAACGGATCACTCTTCCTGCAAGAAGAATACTCAAATCCCTTATCACTGCGTCAGCCTCAGCTGGAGAGCTGAAGTACAACTCTTGAGGGCTAATAGGCAAAAGTACTGCAATAGCTTTCCTCCATAGTTTCTTTTAATCCAGTGCACAAAGCCAGATGCCTGAACAGGAGAAAATGTCAAAGGGAGAGGGAGGAGTACGCAGGGAACAATTGGTGTCTTTCCAGTTTCATGGTTTATGCTTTTGTGCAACGTTATTTTGCGTTGCTGCTAGTGGCTTTAATACCAATTCTTATAACAAATGGTATTTATGCAATTTAAGGGGGAAAAGATGTTCTTATTAAGAAGCCATGGAGTAAATATCCTTGCTTGGTAGTGCAGAATTTCACAAATCTTGAGGGTAGCAACTGTGATTGCAATACAGAAGGTAAATGTAGTAAATAACCCAATATTAGGAATTCTATGCATACATAATTGCTACAATAACTCCTAAATGTAATAATCACAGCAATACTCCTCAGTACTGGGAACTAAAGCAAAATATGTGTGACACATGTGCAACTAAAAAAAGAGTATTCAAGTACCTAAGAACGCAAAATTGTGGCTTTAGAATCGTCATGTTTTATAACAATGTTAATGAGTTTATCACTAAGCTGTTTTATTATTAATGTCACAGTGTCACATACATATGTTTAAAATATTCATATGGAATAATTATTTAAAATAATGTATCAAAACCCTTAGTGTGAGATGCCATGGTACAAAGCTTCAGCACTGGAACATTCTTTTGAAAAAGTATATGTTGTACTTGATGAGTTTGGAAAGGTATGTTACAAGGAGTACATTGTATTCGTTACTTAGTTTTAATATTAAAAGATAATGGCATCTCCATAAAATAAACTATATTATGTAATACATAAACATTGAAATAAAGTGTCATAAAACATGAACTTTTATAAATTCTATTATTTATCCTTTTACAAATTATTTCTTACTTCGGTGCCTTCTGGGATTTACCTCAGAAGGTTAATGTTAATAGCTTGTTGCATTGTATTAATTGTATCATACTATAAATCATAGCAAAAAATATCTGGTTTCTGAGCCTTGAAGCCTTTCCTAGTTTGTAGGATAAATGGGCTTTAATGCTTTAGAACACTGTATTACTTGGCATTTTAATTCAATGTTTACAATTTTACTTAATTTTCTAGAAGATTATTTTAAACTATTTTGTTACATAGTCATTCTTCAATAACAAAACTAGTAAGTGAAGATATGTTTTGAAAATTTTATAAAATACAAAATTACTATTGACATCTTGTACAAACATTTTGCACTCTATCACAAAGAGCAAAATAAATATGTAGAGTGGGAAAATTATTTTACATACAGGAAAATAGCATTTGTGTGTATTTGCTACTAAGTCAAATCTACTGAATAATTGTTGAAATTTTTAAGTTATGCAGTGCAAGAAGGACTATGTCCTATTTGTTTTATCTACCATTTCATTATTCCCTAGTGATATATGTGTTTTAATTAATTAAGTTTATTGGTACATCTTAGGTATACATCAGGATCATATTCATTCACAGGGTACTTGTGCATAAATGCATAATATAAGTTTATTCTTTTATTCCTATTCCCCTATCACTCTTATTTATAAAAGCTCTGTTCCAATTTTTTCTTCTTTTCTCAATATTTTTTTAAAACATATATTTGATTGCTGCAGGGTCTCACAATGCAGCCCAGTCTCACAATGATCCTGCTGCTTTCAGCTTCTTCAGTGCTGGAATTCCTGGCATGCACAATTATGTCCAGACTCTGGCTGGTGCAGCCCATGCTGGGGGTGGGGCTGGTGGAGCATGTGGTGCTGGGAATCACCCTGCGGTCCCTGTGCTTGCCTAGGCTGGCCTAAGCAGGCGCTTTAGTCAGCTGAACTATCTTGCCACCCCCCCATTACTTTATTTATTTATTTAGTGTATTTGGTACAGGGTCTTACTACTGGAACTTGAACTGATTCTCCTATTTTCAGCCTGCCCAGAAATGTGGTTACATGCATGTACCACCATGCCCAGTCTCAGTGCTAAAGGATACCAAGAATAGCTGGGTAGAATGAAACCTTTAATCTTAGCGTTTTGAAAAATTTCAATATCGATTTCCATCGTTGTTGTACCAGTCTACACACCCACCAAAATTGTAAACACATATCCACCATCATCTGTTATTGGTTGATTTTTTTTTTTTTTTCTTTTTTTTGGTGGAACCAGAGACTGAGCTCAGGCCCTTGTGCTTGCCAGGGAAGTGGTTACTCTACCGAACCATCTCCGCAGCCCTGGTTGATTTCTTGATAATAGCCTTTTTTTCTGGGTTGCAGTGATATCCCAGTGTTGTTTCTATTTACACTTATTGAATAACAAATTATGTTGAAACTTTTTCTTATATTTCTTGCCCCATCTATTTCTTAATTTCAGAATTATATATGCATTTCAAATATGAAAATTATGATTGACTGGGTCTTTAAGTTTGGAGAGTATGATTTTGAATTTTTATATATTCTAGATAAAAATTCTTTGTCTGAGAAACAGCTGTAATTTTTTCCCCACATTGTGGCTTGTCTTTTCATTTTGTTGCTTGTTTCTCTTCTGTTGCAAAAGCAAAATCTTTTCAATAAAAAGATATCCCAGATTTGGATCCTATGTGGTATTTCCTATGAGATTGGGGATTTATTATAGTTTTTCTTACACCATTTTCTTTTAAGAATTTTCTCTTTTCTAGGGCCAGCCAGATAGCTCAGCAGACTAAAGCATCTAGTTAGGCAGACACAGCAGTCGGGATTCGACCCCTGGCATGCTATACCAGTCCCACCCACGGGGCACGCTGAGAAAGTGATTGAGACTGGGTGTGCCGGTGTGCACCTGTAATCCCAGTAATAGGAGGCTGAAAACAGGAAGGATCACTACAAGTCCAATCTATATAGTAAGACCCTACAGAACCTGTACCCTATGTACCAATACACAAAAATATAGAGGTCTATCTTTGCTATAATCTTCCAGAAAATTTACTGTTCGTATTTTAAGTTTTAGATTGCAATTTTAGTTTAGTATATGAAGAAAGATATAGTTCTAATACATTTTTGGCATGTGGAAAAATAGTTTTCCAGCACCAGTTATTAAACAGGCTATCTTCCTTATAACTACATTTTTCAGAATTGATACTTACCATGTTAACAATGAGAAAAACATCATAAATAGATGCATGGTGTAACATGCCTGCAATTTTTAAATGTTACAAATGACAATATGTACTTCTTATGAATTAATGATGCAATTGGGAATTTGAGAGTTTGAAGATATCTTAACTTCAGCTGTCTATGTTGTGTTATGTAACATGGCAATACTTTAGTGAAGGTTTCATGCATAGACAACTTGTGAGGGCAATTGGAGCGACATAGAAAGAGTCTGTGCTAATACCAGGAGGCATTTTATTTAGATTTTAGTGATAATTATTTTCTTGAGTATGTAAGACATTTGGAGCAATTCATGTGGAAACCCCAGCCTGTACAACAATCCATCAGAGAGACGAAGGGACAGATTTTTAGTTGTTATTTCCTTCTGCTCCTTGGTAGCCAGAGTGTACCACAGTAAGTGCTCAGAATTTCAGGATACGTCAGCTGGACTTCTGAAAAGAAGGTCTCATGCTTCCTGTTGCTCTTTTCTCTGAATCTGGAATGGATGTCGGCCAGCAGATTCCTGAGACTTACACAGCAGGAGCTCTGCTTGGACTGTGCTGTGGCTTTTTATCATGGTGGGCCTGACAGGAGCCGTGGAGGAGGACTCCCACTCCCAACAGAAGCGGGAAGGGTATCCATAGATGCCGAGAGATAGAGTGGTAGCCGGAAAGAGTCGACGGCCACTGAGAGAAATGAAGCTCGCCATCCATGTAGAAAATCCATATACGTTAGTATATACATGATAGAAAACATGAAATATTTGCATGGTTCTTAATACCAGCAAAGAAATATCTTTTTAAAGACATACTGTTTCATAGATATACTATATAGATACGTATATAGTAAGTAGAAGTATTTAATGTTTTATTAGTCACTTTTCTCTGTATCAGTCAACTACCTCTAATTGTTAATATTCATTTAGTTGGAACTACCACTACTCTACAGCTTTATGAGTGTTTCCAACATTTTAAGTGGGATTTTCTCATAAGTTTAAAATTATTAATTTAAAGCCAAAGAAAATCAACTCCTTCTTATCCAAATCTGAGTAAATCAATTTTCTTCAATTTTTTGAATCTGGTATTAATAAGGGTATTATATACATATGAAATACAATATCTAATGCATAATTAAAAATGAAATACCTAGTAGTAAAGTTATAATAGTTTATAAATAACAATAGATAAAGTATTGCAAAGTTACTCAAAAAGATACTAGGCAAGTGGAAAGACAAGGCTTCCTTGGTTTCAGCAACTCAATATAATAACCATGACATTTAAAGAGCTATTTATAAATTTAACATGATGAAATACTATTTTAATATAATTTTTAGAATAATTTTAACTTTCATTTCAGTAGCCACATGAAATGAGTGGCTACCACATTAAAAAAAAGTCACAGGGCCTGGGGAGATGGCTCAGTAGAATAAGCGCTTGCCTGGCAAACACAAGGGCCTGAGTTCAATCACAGGTTCCGTCAAAAAATAAAATCAACCAGGGATTGAACTCAGGCCCTTACGCTTGCCAGGGAGGCATTTATTCCACTGAGCCATCTCCCCAGCCCCTAGAACTGCTGTTTCTAATGTCTTTTATACTCATTCTCTCTTGAATTTATATATTATTGTTTCAATTTTTCCATTTAAAGGCGTTCTTCCAATAGTGATACTCTCTTTTTATGTTCTTAGTACTTGTTTGCATCTCATTCAGTTTATAATCATCTTGGGTAATAGTTGCATAAATATATCACAATTTGTCTCTCTCTCTCTCTCTCTCTCTCTGTCTCTCTCTCTCTTTCCCTGTCCCTTTCATTGTCCTTCTCTTGTTCTTCCACCAATTTGCCTATCCCATCCCCTATTCCTGTAGATATTAATCTTATTGATAGTGTTTACATTAATAGAGTTTTTAAAATTCTTCAACATGCTATAGCTTTATTCTACTTGTTTCTCCTTTTCACTCTTCATGCTTCCTTTCATGGATCTCTTAACTATTACAAGAAGTACAGTCACTCATGTATTTCTATCCATCCTATGTAATTCCCTTTGTTTGTCCTTTTCCATGCTTGTATAAAAGATACTTTATGGTGTGCTAGCTCATGTGACTGATTTATTTTATTAAACATTATGTTTTCCATATGCATACATTTTTCTAAATTAAAGTCTGTCGTCTGTAAGGCAAAATAATATTCCACTGTAAATATGTGCCACATTTTCTTTTGCTAATCATCTGTTGATAGGTATATAGGTTAATTTTGAAATTTAGCTGTCACAAGTTGTGCTAGTATAACACTGCTATGCTCTTTGCTGTAGTACTATGTCTTACATTTGGGGGTAATGATATCTATCAGGGAGGTCTCTAATTTTTAATTTCTAATTTCAGTCGTTGATAAATTTCCATACTGATATTTAGAATGCTGTAGTGTTTTATGTTCCAACCAATAACAGAGGGAACCTTTTCAGTACAGCCTGCCCAGTATTTGCTATTGTTTGATTTCTTAATCATTGCCATTCTTTCCAGAGTAAGACGTACTCATAACATTGGTTTAATTAGTGTTTCTGTAAAGGTCAGAGATGTTTAGGATTGTTTTTTTTTGTTTTTTTTTTTTTTTTTTTTTGAGAAACTGGGGATTGAATTCAGGCTCTTGTGCTTGCCAGGGAAGCGTTACTCCACTGAGCCACCTTCTTGGTCCTATTTTTGTACAATCCTTTAGAATTTGTATTTTCTCCTATGTGAAGTATATGTTAATTTTTTGTGCATTTCTAGACTGGATCTTTAATTTTAGTTTGTTCAATTTTTTAAAGATTTTGTATATTTTATATATTAGACCTCTGTCTGAACAGTAGGTGCCAAATATGTCTTATTTTAAGGTTTCACTTTATTTATTTATTCATTTACTGTAGAGTGGCTTCTCAGCCTGATCAATACCACTTGTTGATTCTTGATGATATTTCTTGTGCCACAGAGGCCCTGTTTAGAAAATCTTTCCCTACACCTGTTTATTCAATTGTTTTATCTTTTTCATCTTCCGGTAGGTTTACTACTTCTGTTTTGGTATTTAGATATTTGATCCATTCTAGTTATAATTAGCATACAGTGAGAGAAAATGGCCCAGTTTTGATCTTTGTCATATTAGTAACCAAATTTCCAGGCACCACTTAAATTGTTCAATAAGCTATCTGTCTTCTAAAAGTACACTGCTGGAACCTTTGTCATAGATCAAAGAGCTAAGTATGCTGGGAATATTTCTGTGTCCTCAGTTTTGTCTCCTTGATCCATATGTCCGTGTTGGTTGAAGTACCATGTCATTTTTGTCACAACTATTTTGTAGTATAGCTTGCAGCCAGATATTGCTGTGCTGCCTGCTCTGTTCTTGTTGCCCCAACTGCTTTTGCTGCTGTGGTTCTTTTCTGGCTCCCTGTGAATTTTAGCATCGCTTTTCCTCTAGATTTTTAAATATATTGTTGGCATGTCACAGGAGATTACACTGAATCTGTGTAGCAATTTTAGAAGTATGTCTGTTTCGATGATACCGATTCTGACTATCCAGGATCAGAGAACATCTTTACACTTTTTGATGTTCCTCTTTTTTAATTTCCTTCCTCAGACTATTAGAGCTTGCTTTCTAGTTGCTTTTCACTGCCTTGGTTAAGTTAATTTCCAGATATTTCACTTTTCTTGAAGCTACTTTATCATGCCTTTTACTGTTGCTAAAACAGAGCTGGGGAGCCAGCTTGGCAGTCTATGTGGCAACTACAAGGATGCGGGTGTGATCCCAGGGACCACGTGCGTGCTCCCATCCCTGCTGCTGACGAGGGTGTGGTGGGGAATGCCTGTGATAATGTCTTAGTATCACAGAAGGTGCATACGTGATATCAATTTGGGAAGGCTGAGACAGGAAGCACTAGATATCTGAGCTGTGTAGTGAGACCCTGCACCAAATATATACATAAAGAAGAGATTTAAAATTTATTGTTGATATACACAATACTTAATATGTTTTTGCGTTCATTTTAAGTCTTCTACACATATTGTCTTTTTTGCATTTTTATTTTTTTCTTTTTCTTTTTGTGTTTTTGACGTACAAATATCAATGAAACAGTTATAAGATACCTTGACAAGATGGATTTGATAAATTAATACATTGCAAACTGTTTTCATAATGTCTTAGTATCACAGAAGGTGCATACATGATATTATACTTACAGACACTATTATACCACATGTCTCTTATCAGTAAATTAAGAAAGTGTAGATGTTTGCATATTTTATTTTTTATACATGAGCAAACTGGTCAAGCATTGGCTGTGACTCATCCACATGGATGACACAGACAAAGGATCTATAGAATAAGGTACAGGACTACAAGATAAACCCTGAGGGGACTTCACTGACCTCATAGGAAACATAAAGTAAATGTGTTGATGTATTGGTCTTGCTCTATCTAGGTCTTAACCATGCAGCAGAAAAGTATAAAAATGAAGTATACATCGCAGGGCCATAATAATAAGTTGAGCTGTAAATGGCTATGGTCGACAACTTCTTCAGATAACTCACTATTGTTGTGCAATGCTGGACTGTGTTGGATTGTGTTGTCAAGTTCAGGAATTCTACAATTAGTTGAATGACAATGGAGTGCCCATCTTTGACAGGGTAGACAAATGAAGGGGTACAGAAAGGAAGAATCATGATATGTGTGTATGGACAGCACATAATATCTTTTTATAAAACTGGGGCTCATATTACAGTTCTCACTTTATTATGCTGTAAGCAACATTTGAAACAATTTATCATCTCTTCATCTTAAAATAACTGTCTACTACTTAATTTGGAGATAATGATTTATGCCTGTTCTCCTTATCCTATATCACTTACTTTCTATCGAAACTCTTCTTCTGTTAGGTAGCACTCATTCTCCTGAGCTCTAAATTTGGGAATTTCCAAAACGTTTAATGTTAAGAAAAACCATTTGTTTTTCTCCACTTACTGTTTAGGTTATTTCACTCAATAAACTTACTGAATAGTTAAAGTAATTTTTATCTATTTACTTCAAGTGTCAAGTCACTAAACTCTGAAATAAAATCAAATAAAATCCTTTATGATTTGACACAGTTGTTTGATGTGTACAATATGTCTTTTCATCTAACATTTTTCCCTCCCAAATACTTCTCCCTCAAAAGGAATACAAATAACCAGGCAATAAACCTGATGAAACTTATCCTTCATCATATTTATTGTCATTCGCTCATCTTCCACCTCATATATTTGTACAACCATTGACCCTTCTATATATGTCTCAAAAGAAACCAGTTCAGTGCAGAAATTGGCCCCTTATCTCTACCAGTGACCTTGGTCAAGGTCTCTGTAATACATATAATGCTCTCTGGTAAGTCAATGAGACTCCACCATGAAAATTTTTTGGGCCCTGAACAAAATAAAATGTATAATCTTGGAAAAGTACTGCGTGATCTAAATTTACACTTAGAAAAACTATAGTTGTATTCACAGAAGATAATATGATTAATAATGTTTAATAAATTCCCCTTTCATGTTGGTTTTCTTTTGTTATTTTTTTTTCTTATTAAATTTATTGGTACAATTTAGATATACATAACACATGCTACACTGGCCCCGCCACAGGCATGTTGAGCCAGCCACCTACTCTGAAAGTGGTGGCACTTGTCTGTAATCCCAGTCCTCGGAGGACTAAAAGCAGGAGAATCACTAAGAGTTTGAGCTGTGTTGTGAGACCCTGTAAAAAAAACACCTAGATATACATAATGTCCATAATCATCATAGGGAAGCTGAACCTTTTTAATAACTGTAAAGTTATAAACAATTCTTCGTATCACACACACACACACACACACACACACACACACACACACACACACTTCCTCTCTGAATTTAATTTCAGTAATCTTCCTGCATCAGATTTTCTTGTTTGTCTTCCAAAATACAAAAAAGTTTCTCCCTTCAGGGCTTTTGCAGAGCTTTGTTTTTTGTTTGACAATCAACTAACTAACTAACTAACATTTTTTTCAGTACCACCTTAAATTCCACGTTATTGTGTCTTATCCAGCTTTTTAAACTCAACCAGTATAAATCTTAATGCACACTCATTGCATTAAATTGGTGTTACTGTCCCACTCACTGTGGTTTACATGCATCAATAGAATTTATTGTTTTATAACAATACATGATTTCTTTTAATTATTGTTAGTTTCATTAAGTGGAGATCTGTATATTTTGCAGATATTTATATATCTCATAAGATTTATAATCACTCGCTTGAACAATAAGCTAGAATTGGAATATCCACCTCGTTATATTTTATGGAATATGTGAATGACTTATTGAATTAAATGCAGAACTCTGGTAATTTCAAGTGCCATTAGTTGCTAATCTGCATGCTACAGCAGTAGCTGATGACTTATTCCTTAATTATGTTTACTATGATTCATTTAATTTTCTTTTCTTGTCCTGTCTTTGCCCACATTTGCCCCTGAGATCCTGAATTTGTCACTGATTCGTGGTAGTTTGCCTATGACGTAATAAGTCTACATATTTTCATGTGCTATTCCCATCACATAGAATTTGTTTGACCTCTTTATCTGGTTATGGCGCATGCAACTTTCAGTAGTCTCGTATTTCACCTCTATGTACCGTTTTCTATCATACCACTCATTACCTCTTTTTTTTTCATGCTAATTGTGATATAGAATGGAATATCTCATAGGTTCAGTTGTCTCCTTAAAATTCTTATCTGAAGTTTGGAAATAGAATCTCTGACACCAGCTACCTAAATAAGCTCATCAAGGAGTAGAGTGGTTCTCTATTCCAAAGACAGTTGTCCTTGTGAAGGAGAAATTTTAACATATACATTCACACAAAATAAAGAGGAAACTGAGGTTTAAAAAAAGCTAATGCAAAAGAAAGGTAATGATTGAGAGAAAATCAGCAGAGGCTAAAAGCACATCAGTTCTCTCCCACATCTCAGAGGAATAAACTCCTCTAATAGCTTTTATCTTGATTTCTTACACTTATTTATTTATTTATTTATTTTATTTTATTTTTTGTGGAACTGGGCATTGAACTCAGGCCCTTGGGCTTGCCAGGGAGGCACTTATTCCACTATGCTATCTCCCCAGCCCCAATTTCTTACCTTTAAATTGTGAGATAATGAATTATTGATGAACACAGCCAGGCCTCGGTTCTTGGTTATAGCAGTTCTAGCAAGGGAGCAGGTTTTTCTCTCTACAGATTCCTACTTTGTGTCTTACTGATTTTTGTACAAATCAATCCTCAAACTCTAGTCAATCCCCTAAATCAGACATAGCATCTATGCAATGAATAAGTAAAAGAACAAGGAAGTAAAATGATGTGAAATTTAAAAAGTCATTAAAGCTTACTGTGCCTTGAGTTTGTAAAAAGACTATAGAAACATTTGGAGGAGTTGAAAAACATACAAAAAGAGATGCAAATGACATAACAATTTTTTCCTCTTAATACTTAAATACTTAAATTTATTCATCATATTCCAGAATTAAAAATACTCATTTCTACTTTAATTTTATTGTCTGAACCCAATTAATTCATAGTTGTTTCAATAAGGCTTTTGCATAAAATTTTGCTGGAAAATAGTTTTGTTTTTATTTTGTGTGTGTGTGTGTATGTGAGTGAGTACCACCAGCCCAATTCCTTATATATAATTTCCTATGTAAAGTTCTACAACAAATGATATGATAATTTTGTTTTTTCATATTGATTAAATATTTAATTTACCCCTTCTCAGTGTACCAGTATGTAAGAATTTTCATTCATTAAAGGATCTGGACTATATATACAATAATATCTACTGTATATGTTCAGTTTTAATTCTAATTTTAGAAATAATTAAACATGTTATTCTGTTTTTACTCTATCTTCAAAATAGGTAGGATATTATAAAGGGTCAAGCCCAAAATGCTATTTTGAAATAAATTTATAGAGCATCTGAGACTGAAGAGATTCTGAGGAGAAATAAGCAGACATTAAATGGAACTGCTCTGTTTTAGATTTTTTTCTTTGCCCACAATTGATAGCATTTTAGATTGCTGCTCTTTGTAGGAATGTGTGCAAACTGATTTGCATGGGAAGTCCCCAAGCCATCAGAGAGTGATAAAAATGAATTAGATCACACTTAGGTAAATCATCAAGCAAGCTGATTGCTTGGGCCTATTTCAGTACTAGAGCAATGGGACGGATATGCCTTACAAATCCTATTTAACTACTGAGAGACCATGCAAAAACTTGCTGACCATAACAAATTGATTTGTATAGAACTCTGGCAAACATCTCCTTGGAAACTTCAGCAATTCTAGGAAATTCATAGAGTTGTGGACTGTAGTTATCAGTGTCATTTCTATTTGAATCCCATTAAAGAGTCTTTGCTGATAGTATGTTAGTTTAAAAGTTAATTCTGAACTTACTGCAGTCCTCTTTCACCTCTAAAAAATTCTGTGGTTTAATTTATGCATTTTAGTTCTCAAAATATTTGTCAACCAGTGGTGACAAAGCCCAACTTCTATTTCTGTCATGTATTGTAGATCAGATGGTAAATTTCTAATTATAACAATACATAAAGTACACATGTGATGTTTGCAAATCATTTCTTAAACTCATTTTTAGGGAATAAAAGCTAGAAATGTGATATTTTAACAAAGATCTTCTTCATAGTTGTGATAATTATTAAGCCCCTCAAACTTATATTCTTCATAGGAAATTATTTCCTAATCTAATGCAAATTCAAAAGGGAAAACTATGTTAGGTAAGAAAAAACTATAGATTCTTCATTCTGTATATATTTATCGTTTTGCAATACAACATAGAAATTACTCGGTTCCCTAAATTAAGAATTATAACCATCCACTTTTGCCTTTTTTGTCTTTTAAACCAAAGAAAAAAAGTTCATTTAAAAGTATGTCTAAGATGTAACTATAGAATAGATGTATTTTTAAGGTACAGAAAAAAAATCTATAAACTAGTAAAATTTTGAACTTTAGTATAATCTCAATGTGAAACAGCACACATAAAAATATTCCCAGTTCATATTCAATTGTTCTTTTAAAGCATAGTACAAATGTTGTGTGGACTGCCTGGTTATGACATCAACAGCACCCTGAGAAAGCGAAAACTCTCTGTTTTACATAGCTAAATATATTGTTTCCTAAAAGAGAGAGAGAGAAGAGAAATAGAAAGAAAATCTTCCCACAAAGATAACTTACTCATCAGAGAAAGCCATGTGGTTATAATAAGCGCAGTGGCTGAAACTCTCTCTTTCAGAGCTCCTGGACCAAGGACTCAGTTAGCTGGCACCCACTGACAAGTGGTGAGGACTGACCAACTTGTGCGCAGGCAGTGTGCCATTCTAGCAGATGGCGGTGCATCTTTCCTGCCAAAAGACTATGAATGAACATCGGATGTGTTTGCAGAGGGCAGGAATCCCAGTCAAAAACATTCAACCAGCTGTTTGTCCTAAGGTTATGAACCCAGGTTTGACGGCATCTGCCACTCCTTATCCATCTCTTGATGAGACTAAGTTTTCCAAAATCCAAATTGTATTTTTTTCTATAACGAATAGCCAATAGGAAATATTCTCTATATCCTATACTGTACATATATGAGTGTGTGCGCAGAGTACCTTTTTCATAATAAACATTTCATTTCAGGTGACATCTTGAATGCATGCTAAAAGGAAACATTATGTATATATTCAAATCTATTTTTGATTGATAGGTATAATCATCATCATAATCATTGTTTATTGCCTCAAATAGGTTTCCAACCATAAAAGGCCTCTAGAAAAAAACCCAACCTGCTAGAAATAAATGCCTCCACACTCTCTGCATTGTAAAAAGCAAAATGGGATACGTTCTCTTCTAGATCTATTTATAGTCATATCTTACAGTGTGTAGCAGAATTAGAGCATGATTATATACAATATATAAAATATGTATCATATTTTACATTTTCTAACTGTATATATTAGCAATGATACTGTGTATAATAGCAATGATAAGACAACGATGAATATTTAAACAGATTGATATCGTTACATAAATTCTATGCTATTAATAAGTGCAAAAATTCTGAAAGCACAAAAATGAATATTATATAATTCAGGCAAATTTTTTGAAAAACTAATCCATGTTTCTTATTTAGCTAATAACCAAATAAGGATGTCATAGAAGGGCATCTAATTTGAAGCATTACAAATTATCGAACTATTGTAACTGGAAAGCTAACTACTAATTGAAAACAAGAAAGGGGCTAAACTTTAAAGTGCATTATTAAACTTTCTATATACCAATTTATTTTCAGTTAATATAAAATTCTAAGCTCTTCTGAAAACTATAAAAGTGAAAATAGCTGAAGGGAGAGCCAGCCAAATAGCTCAGCAGATTAAAGCACCTGCAAGCAGGCACAGGGGCTGGGGGTTCAGTCCCCAGGCCTGCCATGCTGGCCCCGCCCCCATGCCATGCTGAGACTGAGTGTTGGGGCGCATGCCTGGGGTGCATGCCAGCTCTGGGGAGGCTTGAAGCAGGCAGATCACTATGAGTCCAATCTAGTAATGAGGTTCTGAACACCCTGTAGACCCTTCCCTAAAATTAAAAATAAAGAAAATAGCTGAAGAATTCTGAAAGTGAATATTATAATAGAGAAACAAAATGCAGACATTCTAACATGTTAGATCAGTATCATTTAAAATTTAATACATATTTGCATACAAATTAGTTGGCAATCAATAAATATATAGATAATATTTACTAAATGTAAATAAAACTAGATATGTATACAAGGAATTCCAGTTGATACTAAAGCAGTCATTTCAAAGCAGTAAAGAAAGATATTAATATTTACTGAATAAATTGGATAAGGGACTATTTAGAAATAAAATTGTGATAGAACGAAAATATGAAACCTATTTTATTATTTTTACAAACACTAGTAAAATTAAATTCCAGTACGATTAATTAAATAGAAAATATGCCAAACTACAATATTACAAGGAAAACACATTTTTAATATAGGGAGAGCACAGTCACTTTTACAAATAGAATGAGAACCACTGAAAATCATGTGAAATGCAAGAAAAAATTTTAAAAACTTCTCGTTAACAGTGGCTTCTGTGAATAGTAATCATAGGTACACTTGTGTGATATAGAGTGTCATCTAGATCAAGAGCATTCATATACAAGAAAGTTTTCCTAGAGATTATAATGTCATCACACATGTCCTCATGTCATAACTCTTCACTGTTTATGATGATACTGATGGAATAAAATCTGTCTCTCTGATAGTCATATAAAATATAGCTCATAAAATTATATAGAGTGCATAATACTTGGTTGATAGTGATAATAGATGGCTATTTTACAGGTTGAAGTATTTACTATTATTGTATTCTTGGGGCTGGTGAGTTGGCTCAGTGGAATAAACAGTTCCCTGGCAAGTGCAGGGGCCTGAGTTCAATCCCTGGTTCAGAAAAAAAAAACAACAAAAAAAAAAACACCTAAAAATTATTATTGTATTCTTCATCATTTTAGAGTATACTCCTTCTATCTATATATAAATATATTAATTGTAAAATGAAACATTGTACTACTTTTCCAGAAGTCTCATGTACATTAGAGGTCACATTTCTTTTGGTACACTGAGCTGACCATTGCTGTGTAGGTTTGTAGGAGTTGATTATATATCCTTACCAAAAAAAAAATCATCTAAAGATGTATTTTCATAATATATCATTGTCATTAAATGAGACGTGACTCCTCACTTGCTTAACAGAATATTATCCCACGGCTAGTTTGGTATGCTGTCTGTCATGTAATTATTTGGTATCACAGGCTGTGTTTATCTTGTAATTGTACAACCTTTCCTGGGTCCTGTCTTAATTCTTGGTTCGTTCAGCACTGTTCTCTTGTGCTCTGGAGTACCCTCTGGGGCTATCCCTCTCTATTTCTCTCTGTTAAGACCATATCTTTTCTCTGAGAAACCTTTCATTCTGTATGTCACCATGGTCACATACTGTAAAAAATTATCCTTATTATTTCTATCAAGTTGTCCCCAAAGTCTTATGTAGTCAAGGGGCGGCTTCTGGAGTTGGTGACTGATTCTTGATCCAATATCAGGACTGAAGGTGGGAGTGCTACATCCTGGCCCTGGGGTGGGTAATCTGCACTATAATGTGAGCAGTGAGGAGAAGCTTGCTACCTGCCACAGGTACTTCTCTCTGCACTCTTTGCCACTGCCGTGAAAGGCTGCTCTGTGACATGTGCCACTCTTCCTTGAAGACAGCTGATGGACTAGACCTCCATTAACTATGAGCTAAATAAACCTTTCCTTCCCTAATTCTGGGTTTTGGGTATTTGTCCCAATAAGGAGAGAAAAGTAGCTCAGACTGAATTTAGTAACAGAAGTGGGTCATTTTTGTGAATAAACTTGACTATATGGATTGCAAACCTTTCAAAATGGGAAGAGATAGGAAAGGTTCAGAGATGTCACATAAAAGAGAATTGCTGGAGTGCCTTTGGCTTTCCTGTACGGGAGATTCTGGTGAGAGCTCAGATGACCAGAAGGCTGACAGATATCCTGCATGCAAAGACCAGGCTGGGAAGGATTCTGCTGGAAAGAAGGACTGCATTAGTTGTTGGATTCCAGATGATGTTCGCTATGGTTTGGCAGAGAGTTTGCCTGCATATTGCTGATGTCCAGACAGACTTTGCCTGACACCGAGGTTAAACATGGAAAACTGATCTTACAAAAGAAATTTCAAGGCAGTTTTTCTTGTAGACATTTCATCAGATTTATTTTGAGAATCAAGAACAAAGAGCCCAGCACAATGACTTAAAATGTTGTGAATTTGGTTAGAAAGGAAGCTCCCATTAAGCTATGGAATATAAAGATAAAGCTCAGAGGATCTCCATTGCTGGGAAGGAATAAGAGAATGGAAAGGATGGCCTGAGGGCATCACAGAGAGGCAGCTCACCACCTTTTTCAGCTTCAGAACTCCAAGGGTGAGGGACTTTGCCTTGGGGAAAAGCCACAGAGCTCTATGTTCCAGAATGTAGTCAGCAGCCACATCAGGTTCCAGAATGACTCTGGTGTGGAGTTTTTTCCTGTGAATCAGGATCAGAGTGCTCAGTGATCCCAGTACTTGACCCCTACATCCAAGAGAGAAGAAAGCCTAGCTTCTGCTCCAGCTGGCAGAAAACCTTGGCATCATCCTTGTGGCACTGATTTTTAGGCACTTGCAGAATGCAGGAATTCTCAAGTTAAGTCTTCCAACCTAGATTTCAGAAGGCCTGGGAGGCCAAGCAATGTGACCCTGAGGAGGCAGTGTGTAAAGCTGTGAATGAGAAGTCTATTCAGTGGAAACTCCAGAAATTTGGAAAAGTCAGAGATTTGGATCATCTGAGGAAAACTGCAGTTTGAGCAAATCAGACCCAGAGAGAAGCCGCAGGAGTTATCACCAGCAGCAGAGTTATAGACGTGGAGCCAAATGGCGCTCACAATTTGCCACAGATTGCTTCAAATGTTCACATGGAACTATAGGACTTAATGTTTGCCCTTCTGGATTTTGGACTTGCTTTGGTCCCAATCCTTAATATCCTGCTGTGCTCCTCTTGGAATGGTGCGATTGAATGCTAGAAGTGATTAACTTTTTTCATTTGCACAGGGGTTCACCAATAAGAGCTTGCCTTTGACCTTGAAAGAGACTTCACATATGCACTTTGCTGCTGAAGCTGTTAGGACTTTGGCCACTGTTGGAGATGGACTAAAATGCCTTTTGAATAAAGGGATGCACCTGAGTCTTTGGGGTCCAGGGGTGGAATGGTATGGTTTGTGTCAAGTTGTCACCCAAAGCCGCATGTAGTCATGAGGCAGCTTCTGGAGTTTGTGACTGATTCTTGAACCAATACCATGATTGAAGGTAGGAGTGCTGCACCCTGGCCCTGGGATGGGGGATCTGCATTACAGTAGAGGGAAGGGAGAGAGATCTGCTAGCTGCCGCAGCGGTTTCTCTCTTCACTCTGTGCCACTGCCATGAAAGTCTGCTCTGTACCATGTGCCACTCTGTCTTGAAGTCAGCTGAGGATGGACTGATGCTTCCACTAAATGTGCACTACATAAGCCTTTCCTTAATTCTGTGGGTCAGGTATTTGTGCTAGCAGGGAGAGAAGAGTGACTGAGACACTAGTGCACAGTCAACCACTATTTTGCTCCTAGCTAAATTTTAACTTAATGTCCCTGAGACTTTAATTTGAAGAGTATAATGAAATGAAGATCACTTACCCAAATTTCTAGTGTTTTAAAGAATATGTGCAAGAAGCAAAAATCATGAATATATACTAGTAGCAAATATTCTAGTTGATTCTAGAGTCAGTGGTTTCCAGAACACACATTAAGAACCACTAGATAGATGAGAAAAATATTAATAAAAATCTTCAATATACAGTATTTTTATTATATTTCACTTTACCCTCAGAATATATTAAGGAAATATTGTCCATAGTTAATATTTCTTCTTAATCAGATTATTCTGCTATGTTGTAGAAAGTCTGAGGACATTTTCAATGCATTCATAATGTACATGTTATACAAGCTGCATTCATAAATCTTTTCTCCATGCTTGCTTCTGTCCTTTCAGGAGAATTTTTGCTCTGTGAAAATATGCATGTGAATTCATTCATTTACTCACACATATCACTCTTGAAAAGTTCAACATATAATTCTTAAAATTGTTGGATGTACTATAGAGTTGAGAGCAAATATTTTCTTATATATGACCTATTATTTTCTATTTTTTCAATCAGCTATAACAGATGCAATTATACAGAAAGACTGTTTTAGAGATTGGTGTAAAGGAAAATGTACCAAATATTCTAAGAAAGCTTTAGTTTATTTGCTGTTTTTGAAACAACTATACATCAGTGTAAATGACCAGAGAAAGTGTTTAAATGGTTGAATTTTGAAGTAGGCTTTAGATGATTGGATGTCATCCCAAGAACATTTTATTTTGGTGACACTGAGAAATTTTCTGCACCTTCCATAATTCTCTTCTCATCAGAAAAATGGGAATAAAAATAATAAAGCCTAACCCTACAATCCTTCAAGGAATGAATCATTTATAAATGTCTTTCATATATTAAGCACTACGTGAATGATTACCAAATAAACTCTGTTATGTCATTTCAGGGTCTTCTATGTTAGTTATCATTTGGGAGCCTACTGAGAAATTTTTATGCCATAAAATTCACATGATCAATAAATAAATGATATTAAGCAGTGAAGCTTTCACTAGGTGCTTAAGGTGTTTGGAATCTACTGATGCACAATGTTCTAGAAAATAATTTTACTCATTTATGCCCTAAGTAATTTTTTTAATTTTTATTTATTTATTTTTATTATTCATTTTATTGCAGAACTGGGGATTGTACTCAGCCCCTTGCGCTTGGCAGGAAAGCACTTATTGCACTGAGCCGTTTCCCCAGTAGCCCTAGGTAATTTTTAATTGCACTGATTTCAAGACTGTTATGTAGGAGAAATATAAGAATATGGAAGTGTGGTGATCAGTATTGTCTTTCAACTTTATTGAATGCACAGAAATGTATGAGATTAGCAAAGCATATTTCCAGTGTGTTGGGGGTGGTGTTTGCACAGATTATTGATTGTCATGCATCCTGACACACTGAGGTGTGGGAGAAATCTTCCCTGATGGTGGAAGCAGTATGCAAGAAGGAAAGGAAGAAGTCCTCTCCAGAATTTTAAATATTCTATTCTACCCGAGTAGGTTCATCTTTTGATAAATCCATTATATCTGCCACCATATTCCACTATTGTTTGCAAAGCAAATACAAGTGACTTTCCAGGGAGCTTCCAGCATTTTAGTCTTAGATTTTGCACTGCATCCATCACCCCTGTTCCTTTTGGGACATCTAGCTTTTCTGATTGAATAGCTACTGGATTCTACAGGTGTCCAGTGTGCAGAAGACCATTCTATTCATTTTGTTGGATAATTGAATACATATATGTATATTTATAAATATATGTATATCACTAGTGAATTCTTCCTGAAGAGAACATTAAAGCCTTAAGTAAACGTATGACAATTTTCATATGTAATTCAAAGACAATAGTAATTAATGTCAAGATGATATGAGTTCTACCTATAGAAATGCATTCTCTTAGTTGACAATGGCAATGAACCATAAAATCATGGCTCTCTTAATATTACAATTTAAAATGGTTTTTCATTGGGATTTTTAACCATAACACTGCTCCCTAGCAAGATCAAATATTGGCTGAGTTCCCTCCATTATAGTCAAGGTAGTAAAGATCACATAAAAGCTTGTGTAATTATATTCCTATTGGTTAAGGACAAATTCAAATTCATTTTTTTCTCACCTTTAGTTTTTTGAACTCTGGAAGATTCTCAATGTCACCACAGTATGGAATAATACTGTAAGAGCATCATCACAAATCTCTCCTAGGTACTGAGAACAAAGGTTTTTGTTTTTTTGTTTTTTGGTGGAAGTGGGGATTGAACTCAGGCCCTTGCACTTGGCAGGAAAGCACTTATTCTACTGAGCCATCGCTCCAGCCCCAGAGACCAAAGGTTTTTGTGCACCAGAAATGAGTCAAGCACCATATGGTTGTTTCTAGAGGAGATGCAGGGGAGATACACATGAAACAATAACAGTGCATGACATATAACTACACTCTCCTAGAAGTGAGGAATCAAGCATGACCACATTAGCTTGTATTTTCGTAAGGGAGCGTTTGAGATTTGAATATTGCTAGTAATACAATGAGGCTAGGATTAAAACAGTAGGAAAAAAAGTGAGAGAAACATTATTTTTATTCATGAAGAGAACATCAGAAACTTTTAACTGTAATGAGAATATTATTTGTCTGAATGACAAAATCAATGTTGCCTTTCAAATTTAGTCTAATGGCTGTTCAATTTTATTCTATTGCAATCATCTCAAGCAAGTTTAGTCTATGCCCTTTATCTCATACAAGGTTCTTTTCTCCTATATTTTTAGGAAGGGTCTACACGGAGTTCAGGTTCTCACTACTACATCAGATTCATAGTGATTCTTCTGTTTACAGCCTCCCAAGTGCTGGATTTCAGGCGCGCACCACCACTCCCACTCTCAGTTGCCATCTCAGCGCACACCGGGGGCAGGGCTGGCACAGCAGGTCTGGGGATCCAATTCTCAGCCTCTAAACCTGCTTGCAGGTGCTTTAATCCACTGAGCTATTTGGCTGGGCCTAGTCATACAAGTTCAATGTTAATGATTTTTTCATAATTCAAAGATTGATTGTTTAGAAAACTATCTTTGGCAACATTGCTTTCCAAATAGAAGCAAAAACAGCATAGTTACTAACTAAAATTTAAATTTACTACCTAGATATTTCCTGGGTCTGTTTTATTTTCAAATACTTTCTAAATTTAAAATTCTAAATTTTAAATTTAGAATTCTACCACCTGTTTTTTTTTTTTTTTTTTTTTTTTTTTTTTTTTTTTTGTGTGTGTGTGTGTGTGTGTGTGTGTGTGTGTGTGTGGCTCTCTCAGCCCATCTTGGGCATGGAGTTGGTGCTGCTCTGGGGTCCCTGAGCTTGCCTAAGCTTGCCTAAACAGGCACTTTAGACAACTGAGCTATGTTGCTGGCTCTCTAAATTTCTTTAGAAATATTTAAATTTATATCTGTGCAAACACAACCAAAAAAATCAGTTATTTTCAAAGTAAATATATTTTTAGGTATCATACAGCATGACTCTGATTAATTTTTTTATTTTTGAATTATTTGCTCCTTAAGTCATAGTTTAGTGCATTTTTGCCACATTCTTAATACAAATGATTTCTATTCATTCAGTAAATTCTGATCTTCCTGCTTTTAAACAAGTGCGGAGTTCTTTTTATCAAGTGAAGGGTCATAAGTTCAATCCTTGGTATGAAAAAAAATCATTTTAATATTGGGTACTACTGATGTGCAAATCTGAGCTTTTCTTTAACAAACTTGTATGGAAGCCTATTCCCAATTTAACATTTTTGAGAAGTGGTAGATTGCTTAGGACTGAAGAGTGTGTCTTCTGAGACTGAGTTTTCTTAAGACTGCTGTCATATTTCATATGGAGAATCATTAAAATGCTTGATAGGAATACTTTCATATATAAGTATTCTTTGTTCAGTATTGTTTTATAACATGACATACAGGGACTGGGGAGATAGCTCAGTAGAATAAGTGCTTGCCTGAGTTCAATCTCCAGTTCCACAAAATAGGTAGAGGGTTTTGTGTTCTAGAACAGCCTAACAACTTTTGAAACTAAGTAAGACCTTCTATCCAAATCAAATAAAAAGGAAAAAAAAATAAGCTTAGTGAAATATCCCAAGGTTAAATCTATAATAAAAAGGAAGAGCATATGTCTCATAGGGAAACAGAAGCTAAACTTTTCTGCACACTCATTATGTGCGGTGTGTATTTATAAATGTCAGTCTGTCTTATTTTAAATCCCACAGTGCCATTTACAAAATAATATCATATTTTTTAAGCTAGACACATAAATATTAAACAGTTTGTGGGGCTCAAACAAGGCATTTTTTATATTGAGACTTTCATGTTTAATTTTAGATTTATAGACTATTAAGTAGATAATACAGAGAGATCTTGTATATAACCTCTTTATTTCTCCACTGAATTTTATTAATTTTAACATCTTGTGTTTCTATTGAAGTTGTACATTTGTGAAAATTAAAAAGATTGGTATATATAGGCAAACACACCTAGTGAGAGATAGTCTGAAGTCTGCATTAGGTCTTGCTATTCAAATTGTATAGTTTCACAGGGTTTATGAATGAGTACTGTCACAGATGTATCATTAATATATTCTCAAAGTGTATTTTTAATATAAAGAACACTGTACTCCACTTATTCATCTCTCCAGAAACCGCTGCTCTCTCTAGATATCAGTGAAAATGTCTTATGCATCTCTGCAACTTTACTATTGTTCAGAATGTCATACAGATAGATTTGGTGTATTTAGTACAGGGTCCCACTATTCAGCTCAGACTCATAGTGACCTTCTTGTTTTCAGTCTCCTCAGCACTTAGATTATAGTCATAGGCCACCAAGTCCAGACTCAGTGGCCGACTCAATACACCTGGGGATGGAGCCAGCATGCTGTATGGTACCAGGGATCTAACCCTGGTCCCAGTGCTTGCCTAAGCAGGTGCTTGGTCCACTGAGCTATCTTGCCAGTCCATATAGATGGATTTTCCTACTGTGATTAATATACAAGAGTATTTGTATAGTATTGACAAACTGGCTTGTTCTCTAAAATAATACAGATTTAAGCTTTCTCCTTATGTTTTCATGGCTTGATAGCTCATTTCTTCTGATAACTAAGTAATACACAGTATGATCATCGATTGGTAATTTTGATACATTTACTTCATTTGAATGAAAATAATAATCCAGCAGATTAGTAAACTGAGTAAGTCCATAACTTATTCACACATAGGCCACAAACTCAGGAGGGAAGACCCCTGCACATTGAGGTGGCACCAAGTAATAGGCTTGTAGGCTGGATGGATTAAAAAGGGAAAGGAAAAAAAGTCTCTACTTGTTTCAAAAGGACTCACGTCTTCACTGTTACCTTCACTGTTGGTCTCCAGTCCTTCAGCTTTTAGAAGAGAGTAGTGGGCTTTCTGATGTGAGTCACACTTGTGACTTGGAGCTTGGCAGTGAGCTCTTAGCCTTTTGAGTTTCAGCTGTTCCTGGATCACCCACCTCTCCAGCATAGGCAGCTATTTTGAGTTTTTCCATCTTGGATTCCACACAAAGCTTTGGTGACTCTTCTACTATAAAGCTAACTAATATCTTCTATATATAGCAAGCAAGAGCGAGTCCATAGCTTATATTGGAGCTTGCACTTCACATTGTTGAATTTTATAGGTTTTAACAAGTAGATAGATAGGTTGGAAGAAAACACAATGTATTACAACAAATACTGTGAGATTCATATTATTTTATTAAGTGAAATTTTGTTATCACTTGTAATTTTTTCTGTTTTAATTCTAATTTGTACTCTCTTTAAAAAAATGAAAAAATCTGTGAATCTACACACAGAAGAGATTCACAGATATATATATATATATATATATATATATATATATTTTTTTTTTTTTTTAAACTATCTCTTAACTTTGCTGTATCATTTTGTGTTCCCATCAGCAATAACAGAGGGTCTTCCATATACTTGAGACATTAGTTGTTTTCATTTTCTGGTGTATGTGTTTGTGGTGATGTTGGTTATAGACATAACAATAACTGTACAGTGGCATCTTACTAGTTTACTTTGCAATTTTCTACTGATATAGGAAAC
Source organism: Ctenomys sociabilis (assembly GCA_004027165.1). Classification (NCBI taxonomy): domain Eukaryota; kingdom Metazoa; phylum Chordata; class Mammalia; order Rodentia; family Ctenomyidae; genus Ctenomys; species Ctenomys sociabilis. Next base: position 26,998 of record PVKA01001679.1, read on the forward strand.
TGAACATCGTTGTATGTTTATTTTTCATTCATATTTTTGTACTTCAAGAAAGGATCTACAGGGTGTTCAGGGTCTCACTACTAGATCGGACACAGAGTAATCTGCCTGTTTTCCACCTCCCAAGTGCTGGGATTACAATCACACAGCAAGACTTCCAGTCTCAATCTCAGTATGCCCCAGGGGCTGGTCAGGCACAGCAGGAGATCGAGCCCTCAGCACCTGTGCCTGCTTGCAGGTGCTTTGATTTGCTCAGCTATTTGAATTATTCTCTATCTTCTGTGAGGAAATGGACTTCTCACATCCATTAATTCATGCATCCAGATGAAATGTGCAGAAAAGACTTTTACTTTAGTGTCTTCCTTTTTTCAAGTTAGTATCAGTGGGAATGGAAAACAAAGTCATGTTTAGTTAAAAGTATTTTTTTGTCAATTAATACTTAGTTTTTTTAATACTTGTAAATAAAAGAGCATTTTATTTACAAGTCTCCAAGATGGATTTGTTTAAGTAGAAGAAAGGTATTAAATATGAATATAGATAAAATATAGACATTTTAAAAGAGTAGAAAACTAGATTTAATTTTGTACTATGAAACATCCTTGCCAGATTTTATCTGTTAAGACAGTATTACAACCAGATCAGTTTTCCTATATGGAGAACTGGCCTTTTTTCTTTCACTGTGCATTTTAGTCTGACCTTGAATTCATTTTATAGCCCATCATGGCCTAGAACTTTTTCTAAAAAAAAAATCCCACTACATGGATTGGACTTGTAGTGATCCTTCCTGTTTTTCAGCCTCCCAGGTTCTGGGATTACAGGCACACACCACCACGGTGAGACTTATTTGCCTTCTCAGTGCATGCCAAGGGGCGAAGCTGGCATGGCAGGATGAAACCCCTGGCCTCTGTATCTGCCTAAGAAGGCACCTTAATCTGCTCAGCTATCTGCCTGGCCCTGGCCTGGAACTCTTGCCAACCAACCAAGTACTGGGATTACAGGTCCGGGCTACCACACCTTGCTTCAGCCACCACATGCAGCTGAACTGGCCTTTCTTTTCACTATGGACCATGAACCTGACAGTAGTTGTTGTAAGCGCTTTTAGTTTGTTTGTTCAGTTACCTACTATGCCCCGCACTTTTTGTGTAAATCTCAAGCTTCAAATTGGCAAAGCAGTCACTGTTGTTTGACGAGGAAGGGCACAATTGTGCACATTAACTTCAAAGGGAGCTCAGGAAAGCAGTCAAAGTTTGGGCAAGGTAAGGGTTTTATTATGACATAAATAAACAAAAGACTTTCCTCAGATTTTGCAAAGTGCGATGTTGAGCATTTGACCAAGAAATATTAATTAGTAGAATACACTACCATTCAGAATTCATTTTTCATTGAAAATACATTTTAGTTTAGATTGTCATATATGCTATGTCATGTAATTCTATTGGGATTCATTGAAAAATGTCCAAAATTCATTCTGCTAAGGTACAGCATAATGGTTTTAGTCATCGTTCTTGTTTGCAGGGAGAAAATACCCCCAAAACTTCAAAGGAAGAGATTTATTTTGGTTCAACATTTCCATAAATTTCAGTCCATAGCAGATTTGGTCCCAATGCAAAAATGACAACACAGAATGGCATGAGAATGAGAAGCTGTTCACCTTGCTAACCAGGACACTGAAAGATAAGGAAGAGCTACGAAGCAAGATACACTCTGCAAGCCTAGGCCTCCAGGGACCACCTCTTCCCATAAGTCCTCACCTCCTAGAAAGCTGGTCAGCTACGCACTCATCAATGCACTAATCTACAGGGAAGTATCTGAGAATTCTGATACAATTACATTTTAGAATCTCTACCTCTGAAACACATGAGAGTTTTGGGGGAGATTTTATATCTCAGTGTTGACTGGGCCACTACAGCTCTCCCCTCATGATTCCGTGAAGCCGCCCATGACTGTGTCACACATCTCTGTACAACAGAACCTGAGCAAACACTGACATAGAGTGAACAGTGCCTGTGCATCGGGGTGTGCCTTTATGATAATCTTGGAACCATGTGCTAAACACAATGTGACTAAACATGGAGAGCCTTGAGAGTAGAACTCGGTTGTGCCTTTTGGCAAATATACCAGTGAGACCAGGAGATGTCCTACGAAGCATCTAAGTGCCCAAATGTGGGGATAAGGATTTCTTTTTATTTTAATGGTGCATATTTTAAGGTGGCTTTTATTTAGTAAATTGTAATGAATATATTTGTATTTATTCAATTATCTATGTCACAGAGTAGTTATTGTTGTCCTTTCAACATGATGTCTATCTGCTATATTGAAAGTAAATAGGTAAAAAACAATAACTGATTTTTTTTTTTTTGAACTGGGGATTGAACTCAGGCCCTTGCACTTGCCAGGCAAGTGCTTATTCCTCTGAGCCATCTCCCTGGCCCCCTGATTATTATTTTAAATGCATATTACACATGTTGAGCATGGAAAGTAAATCATATTTGTAGAAAACAATATAATTATATCCACAATACAGAATATAAATAACTTTTCAGAATTGTTGACAATTCTGAAGACATGACAAAATGACATGGGATCTCTTTTCAAAATTGATGGTAATGTGAAAACTTGTATTTCTGTATTTCTGCTTACATTTCAATTTACTTCAAAAGTCAAAGATCATTATGCAAAAGAGAAAATACAAGGAAGTTTTAGATCATTAGGTGCTTGATTATTTCTAACAAGAGAAATGGAAAATGACATGGATCCTAAATTCTTGATTGCTCAATCATTCCAAGCTTTTACAGAATTCAGTGACAGGGAATGTTCCTCTGTGGGTTATGTATCATAAACATTCACAAGGGAATAAAAATAAACCCATTGGCTGTGTCTAAAACACAGCATGGACTGCAATGAGCATGGTTTTGATGATGTATTAGTGTGTTATACAGTTTCTGGAACAATAGAATGAATTTGTAGTTAACAAATTAGGAAAGGCTGATTTTACTCACAATTTTCAAGGCCTCGGTCTTTGGCTGCCTGGCTTCAAGGCAGAAACATCATGACTGAAAGGAGTGTTTGAGTTATGTTCTGCACTTCTTGGTGGCCAGGATAACACACAGAAGGGACCAAGAATCCAACACAGTACTATGCTCACTACATCCTTGTTACTGGGACAAAATATCTGACACCAGCAATTTGAAGGAGGAGAGGTTTACTTTGGTTTTTACAGCTTTCAGGAGATTGTCTGCAGGAACTAGGGCAGCATGTGGGGGGAGATTGTAGAAACAGATGCTGGCATGACGGGTAGAAGCAGAGTTGGATCAAAGAGGCGAGATAACGCACTCCACTGTGCTGCACCCACAGCGATCCGCCTTTCTGTCAGACTTTATTTTTCAACATCACACCCAACTGTAAACATATTAGTGTACTAATCTGTTGACGAATGTCTTAGTTACTCTTCTTTCATTGCTGGGACAAATACCCGACCCTCCAAATGAGGGAAGGCAAGGTTTATTTACATCATAGTTACTGGAGGTTTCCTTGTTTAAAACAGCCTGAATTATGTAGCAAGACCTCCAAGCCTTACTTACTCAGGTGAGAGGGTCAGTGCCTCTGTCTTCTCCAAAGAACTCCCTGCCCAAGGCAGCCACACTCACGGACACTACCACCCAACGCTTCAGGGTCTGGGGGTGAGGCTGGGGTGCCACTGTGTCCAGGATGATCCTCTCCACACCTGTGAGATTCCTCTGGCATACCTTTGGCATGGGGAGCAGTGCGTGCTGTCAGTTTTAACTGGTTCACTTCTCTCTGGCCCCACCCCTCAAGCCACGCCCTGGTCCTCTGGCCCTGCCCCTCAAGGCATTTGCTGCTTCTAGAGCCTCTATGGCTCCCTGATTTACATGAGGCTTTGAGGGAACAAATAGATATAACCATAACAATGAGTATCACATACCCCTGATCCAGTCACCTATAAAAATTCATTCCTATGGATACATGAGGCTTTGGGGGGAAATACATAGAAGCCATAATATTCCACACTTGACCATCAAAAGACTCGAGTACATCACTTCATATAAATATGTGTTTTTATTTCTAAGAGTTGCCAAAGTTCTAATACTTGCAGCATTGTGGAAAAGTTCAAATCAAAGCCCTTTAAGATTTAAGCCACAATCATGGCTGCAAGGGTCAGTATGAATTAAGGGAAAAATAATAACTTCCAACATACAATGGTAAAAGATAAATGTTCCTAATCCAAAATTTATAATCTACAGGGGTAGATAGAAGTTGGACCAAGGCAAAAGCAAAATCCAATGGGCAAATCTCAAACCCATAGCCCCATATCCAGCATCAGAGTAATCTGTGGCAAGATGTGAACTGCAAAGAGTTTCTGCAGACCCTACCTCCATCAACGCCAATGGTGTTGTTACCTTTCATGGGCTCTTCCTGGGGACATCCTTACTCACTCCTCACTGTGTTCCTCAGATATTTCATGTTCCAGGCTTTTCTAAAATCCTGAGATCTCCACTTTGCGAACTTCATTCTAAGGCTTCATGGACTCTCCTCTCACTGGAACACTTCCCAAGGCTTCTTCTGAAATACTGGTGAGAGCTACCTTATCCCACATCTCTTTCTCTATACATATGAACAGAATAAGAACCACATGGATGATAAGGACTGCCACCCGCATGAGCAGCAGTTGAGTCCTTTTGCTTATCAAGATTGATTACAGCGTCCTCTGTGTGCTCATCTAGCTGAGTTCAGACAGCACAATTCTGGAGAAGTTCACCTCCTACAAAACTAAACAAAAAGGTGATATAAATATATATATACATATATATATATATATGTATATATATACAGGAAATAGGATAGATATACTATCTATCTCTTATTTCTGTGAGAGAAAAGATTTATACTAACAGTGTTTAGATGAGATATCATGTCTGCATCTTGTACTCTGAAAAACTACTATGAAGACAATATGGAATTGATTAATTATTGTAACTGTCCTACTACATTGTTTTGAAACTGTCTCATTGCCATTTTTTCTCAATAAAAGTAATTTTGAAAAGATCTATTCTGATATTATCTAAGTTTTCTCAATTCTAACAATGATAATTTTGGTTCACGTGTTTTATGTCATAAAACTTCTAATGTTTGTATCTTCTTTGAAAACTCATAAAACTCCCCCTAGAATCTGAATGTGAAATATACTCATTTGCATACAAAAAGAAATTATGTTTGCTCAAACTGTAAGTAATAACAAAGCAAATAAACCAAATATTTTAGCTGTAAGGACTAGATTGCCTTAAAAGAGATGTTAAAAGTTACTATACTATTGGGACCAGGAATAGGTTGGCAATACTCCATTAGGATGCCTGTCTGGCAAGTGTACAGTTTGGAGTTCAATCCCAGATACAGCCCCAAAAATGTTATTATGCTATTTGTCTGTTGACAGACAAAAACATTCTGAAATCCTGTACTATTCCCTGACCTTTATTCAAAATGTACTGATTTCTTATAGCAATAATGTGACATACTTAATTCCAGTGTTTAATTAGGCAGCACATTACATTCCTTAGGACCCTACTCTCCCAAATAAGCTTGATCTCCTCAGAATATCATGTTCATCATTATGCCATTTAAGGAAGTGAGTAGATCAGGATCCCCTTAAGATTTTTATAAAAATAGTTTATTTTTTTGATATACATCATAGCAGTACAATTTGTGTTAGCCAAATCTTGGAAATAACCAAAATGCCCATCACCTAATGGACGGATGAAAACATGTGGTATTTTTATATAATGGAGTATTACTCAGCTGTAAGGAATAATAAACTCTTACATATGAAGGCTTCGGCCTTCATATATAAGCATATGCTACATAAATTACATTCATAAATGAAATAAACCAGACCCACATGTGTAAATATCACATAGTCTCCCCAGGGTAAGAACTCAAAGGAAAAAATAAGAATTGAAAGGTATAACACAGTTAAATGGAAGGCAAGAACTTAAGGATTAAACAATGTAGAGAGTGCAAGGAGGAAAGTTAGGAAACATGGCATGCATAGACATACATTTATATACCCAAATGGTTAAGGCAATGGCCCTAAGATTCTCTGTTAGGTTTTTGAAACCAGCAAATAATTAGTAGAATTCTCACCCTGGTCAATTATATATGCTGCTTTTTGTGAATTAAGCAACAACACTGAATATAGCAATGTGTAATACTAAGGCCATGCTTGGAATGCCCGTCATTCTGGTCTTCTAAATTTGTACTGCTTCTATTGTCATATCAATTATTGATTTATTCTCAACTAAGTGTTTGTTTTCTTTTTATAAATGTAATAAAAGAAAACAAGAGACAATGAAAAAATGTCATAAGATTGTCCTGCTAGGACATGTTGAACATGTTTAGATTTCTAATTTTCTTTATAAAAATGTGTAATTGATTTTCATATTCTACAGAAATCTACAGTGTAGAATAGAAGTGAGTGTTAGAAAACACCTGTACCATGTTATAGCTAAGGTATTTAATATTCATGGTAATGTCATAAATAATTTAAGTTTGCAGACCATAAATTAGCGAAAAAGAAGGGCTACAAGGATTTCCATCATTTTGGCCATAGCCATTGAAGGTCAGTGAGAACTCAGGATGTAAGAGAACCTGTACTATAACATCCTGTTACTCAGTGGTGTCCCAAATTTTTTAATCAAGGAAATTAGGGGGCCACAGAGAAAAGTGATCAATGATATATAGTGCCCCTAAGGAGAGTCACCTATAGAGAAAACATTCTCTCAGGCTTGCACAGAGAGAATAATTGGTCAAGCAATGGCTGTAACTCATGCAGAAGACTGACACTGACAAAACATCTACAAGCTACTGTACAGGGTTTTAGGGTAAATCCTAGGGGATTTGACTGACCTTGTCAAATGCAAAAGTTACAGTTTCACTTATATAGGTCTTGCTTTGTCTTGGTCTTAACCATCCAGCAGAAAAGTATAACCATGTGGTATAAAAAAATACAGCCATATTAATATGCTGAGCTAAAAAGTCTCATGTCACAACTTGTAACATCTCCAGTTGTGCTGATAACGACTATTTTGGATTATTGGACTGTATTGGGTTATTTTGCTGAATTTTTGCACCTACAATATTTGTGTGGCAATGGAACACTCATCTCTGACAAAACAAGACAAAAAAGGGGGATATAAATGATGGACCACTTTGTAGTGAATATATCTATACCTATCCCTATACCTACACCTATATCTACACAACTACTTTCTCTTAGCTCTATGAGAAGATTTGGAGTACTATGTTTAGACAAGATATCATGTCTACATCTTGTGCTATGAATAACTACTATGAAAAGAACAATTTTAATGTAATAATTATTATAACTGTAATACTTGTTTTATAAGTCTTATTGATTTATCTGTCATTAAAATTAGTCAAAAAATGAAAACAATATTAATAAACAGAATTAATATTACTATCAAGATCATCATTTAGTGTATTTTCCCTTACTCATTCAAATTATTTTCCAGAAATAACAACAGCAATATTCTAACTTCCCTGGTAAGGACAAAATCATTCTAGAACATATCAGTAAGTCCCAAGCATGATAATAATATACAACTTGAACAACCCCCAAAAATAATTTCTAATGTTGAAATCAAGTGCTCAGTTGTTATGAAATAATTTATCCAGCATTTTTTATTTTAAAAATAATTTACATGAATTCAGTCCATTCTACCTGAGCTTATTTAATTTTCTATGATTGGTTACATTAGTAAAAGTGTTTAGTTTGAGTTTAGGGGTTATGCTCCAATAAAAGTCAAGTTAGTCATCTAGATACTTAAGAAAACTCAAGAGGCCAGGAGATGGCTCAGTGGAATAAGCACTTTCCTGGGAAGCTCAAACCTGAGTTCAATCCCAGGTTGCACACACACACACACACACACACACACACACACACAAGAGAAACCTTCAAGCATTTGAACAAAATACTCTTTCAAGAACAGCCTTGTTTTTTAGTTCATTTGTCCCACAAGAAATAAGTGAAGAATATATTACACTGTTCAATGTTTTTCACAATATCACCAAAATGCATTCCTTGGGGAGCAATTTTCATTACAAGAGGCCTATAACGTACATGGACTTAAACACCAAAATTTCTCAGCTAAATGGCAAAATGTGATAGTCATAGCTCCAAACTTGTTCTCAACTTTCATTAAGAGACACTACATTGAAAAAACAGAGACAGTACATTAAACTGATGGAAAGCCCTTCTTAATCAGCCTGTGCTAAAATTACTTAGGTAGATTATTAAGACAGAAGAAAGGGAAACCAGTGTGCCTGAAGAATCATGTACCTAAATGACATTTATCTTTCTAACAACAAAGGCTAGATAGCACAGATACCTGTGAGTAAACAGTTCTAATTTGATAAAAGATTTTAGTTTTAAATATTAGTTTGATATTTTCAGTTATACAAAATAATGAAAATATAACTTGTTGCAAACTGATTCACCAGACACATATATTTTTTTGTTTTCAAGTACAGTGATAAATCTTCTATCCAGGACTTGAAATGCTTAATGACATTTTGTTTTATTTATTCCAAAATTTTATAAGATTACTTCTGTAAACCCCAGATATGTGAGAGATAGCAGATTGCATATATCTTAATAAGGCTTTGTGTTATTAGCATTAGCTACACATAATCTCTAAATCCACATTGAGCTAGCAGTGTTCCTAAACTCGAGATAATCTGAATATTATGAAACAAAAGATGAAAGCACTACAATTTTAAATACTTTACTTATGTCTGTACATATATAGGGAGTGTCAATAAAATTAAAAATATTGCAGCAAAAGACACATTGCCTTTAATTCTGAAAAAAATACTCCACCTCATACTTCTTCCATCATTCTTGCAAATTTCTAAAATGGTCATGGAAGCTATCTTTATTTTTTTAACATGTGATTATTAAAAAATGGTGGGTCCTGCTATTTCATCCAATAAAAAGAAAAAGAAGTGCCAGAATATTGTGGTGCATCTTTATCCATTTTACTCACTACGAATGGAAGCATAGTAACTTCTGGATTTTTCCCCAAGTCTAAGTGACAGCAAGGGGTAAACACTTTGAAATGATTAAGTACATTCAGGATTTTAGGACAGTCATGACAAGCACAAAGAAGGACACTAAGAGCAGTTTTTAATTAAGAAAACATTGTGCATGCATGTGTATGCGTGTGTAGATGTGAGAGTTTGTGTGTACAAGGTAACATTGTTACATAAATTAGTACTATTCGGTTCAAGTTAAAATATTATTTTCATAATGATAGTATAACTTTGTTAAGTTAAATCATATAATACATAGAAAAATAGCATATTTGTACCATTTTTGTCAGTTTTTACATCTTGGCCAGTCATATGCATGTAGTGTAAAAGAAGGCAAAATAGAGTGCATTATTGTATTATAAAATTTTATAATGCTATGGAAAATGAATACTTTTACTGAGAAATTATAGTTTTGCATTATCTTCAATAGAGAAAGATAAATTTGAAATGAATTTTTAAGATTAAGTTTACAAATCGTACTATTGATATTGCCAACAATGATATTTTTCTGCATTGAAAGGCAATACATATGATAATATTCAGCAGTGACCATATCTTAGCGATGTCACACAAACTACTTTGCAGCACAGGAGGGCATGAGAAACTTTTACATATAATAAAAAGAGAGAAAGGTTTAGAACAAAATTAGAATGAGCTGGCATTTATTTATTGGTATTTACAAGAAAGCACACATTTATTAATTCATATGTAAGTTTCTTATCATGAAAACTGTTAGAACACTAGAAAATTTTAAGAAAGAGAATAACGTGTTTCTATTTTAGCTCTAGGCTTAGTCAACTTCCCCAGTTCTAAGATACCAAGCCTGATATAAACAGCTGATAGGAGGTGACATTTATTTAAGATCACCATGTCAGAGAGTTCGGTCCCTGGCTTCAAGCAAGGGAGGGAATACCAGAGGAGAGCTGCCCCTCCTGTGGTGGGCAGGAAAAACTGAAAAGAAAGAGCCAGGGTCAAGACCATGTCCCTTTAGGCTGTACCTCCAGCAACCTGATTCTTTTAACCAGGGCCACTGCCTTACACATTCAGCTAATTAATCACTAATGAGCATAATGCTGCTAGGATCCAAACAAGTTTCAAAAGGCTCTTTTCCAAACAAAGAGACTCAGGGACAAACATGACATCTAAACCATAATAGTTCCCAAATAATCCCTGCATATTCAGTAACAGAGCATATGGACGTAGGTGAAAGTAAAGACAAGAAAATCAGTTTGGATGTTATTTGGAAAAAAAGTAGCTGCAATAAATATCAGTAATGATGAAGCAACAGAAATGTTAAAACTTGGAATTTGGTTAGAAGTAAGGGTACAATTGTAGAACATGTGCCTTTCCAAAGGAAAGAAATGTATAACTTGCTACTATTTTGTTGTATGAACTACTTTCTCTTTGCAATTGTTTCTACCTTATACTTAGATTGAAATTTCTAAAATGGAAATTTCATTTGACGAAATGAAATGAGAATGAAAGACAAACAAAAGAAATTAAGATTGGGTTCCTGATACTATGATCAGGGGAAGCTATTTTAAATTCTGTTGCTACTGATTGAAACTCTGTACTCACGATAACTTAAAAGAGAACTAGGTAAACATAGGTGAAAAATAATATGGTTAGCTGATTTAATCCCAGACATTTTTTTCAGCTTATGCATATCTTATCACATTAGGTATTATTTAGCAGATTTACCTTCCAATTATAATGTGAAGATACTCTGTCATTCATAAGAAGACATTCATCAGTGTACCTTAACCAATTAACATTGTAAAAGTCAATGAACATCTGAATGTAATATGGTTTTGAAATCACCTAGAAATTATCTGTGAAGCTCTTTGGAAAATATTCCTTGTCATAAAGTTGAATATGCAAATACAAGTTTGATACAGTGTCAATGTATCAAACTAACACATTTCATGCTGTGTGATAAAATTTTTACCACTGTCAAACTTAGAAAAATAATATCTTAGCAGGTTTACAAGGAAGCAAAACATGCTTCATTATCACTTTGAATATTTCATGAGATCAAAGAAAGTATTTTTTTCCCAAAGAAGTATCTGTTTGTTAGTGAGAAAAAAACTTGCTTTCATTTGAAAAGGTCAGGATATCTGAGATAAATGTCAGATTTTCACTTAAAAAATAAATTTCCAAATATTCTCCAAGTGAGAAACCATACTCACAGTTGCAATAAGATTGCAATTGTAGATATTTTTGTTTGTGTGAATATTTCAATTGAAAAATATTGTATATTTTTAAGAAATTGAAAAGATGAACTCATTCTCTGATGCAGTAGTAACTTTACTGTCTCAGTGCACTTTGGTGAAGCCAGTGTACTATGAGATAATTGAATTTAAATTCAAGTTTTCCATCACTATGGCTCACTTTCTAGGCCTGTGTATTAATTTGTTAATAATAACATATTGGATATCACAGCATGAGTGGCTTGAACAACAGAAATTTATTTTTTCACCATTGTGAATCTTGTGAGTTGAAGAGTAATGTCCAGGCAGGTTTGGGCTCCTCCTGAGGACTCCTTTCCTAACTTACAGATAGCCACCTTCCCCCGGAGTTCCCATGTGCCCTTTCCTCCCTGTGTTCACATCCTGGTACATCTCTCTGTCTTCATCTTTTTATACAGTCACCCAGGTTGGATCATGGACACTCTAAAAGTACAACTGTAATGTAGTTATTTCTTCAAAGACCTTCTTTCTTTCAGCATCTCACTACTAGATCAGACTAATAGTGCAGGCATGTGCCACTATGCCCAGTCTCAATTTCTTAATTGCTGTCTCTGCATGCCCCAGGAGCGGGGTTGGCATAGCAGGCCTGGGGATCTAATCCACAGCCCCTGCACCTGCTTGCAGGCTAAGTTGAGAAGGATTGGTTTGTTTTTGCTTTCATTGGCTGGCTTAGGCTGCCTTAAGGATGGGTTTGGTAAGGCAGGTCGAGGTGGATATCAAACTGGGGTCTCCTGCACCTGACTGGGTTTTCCAGAGCAGGTGCTTAAACAATTGAGCTAAGAAGCAAGCCCCTTAAGGGGCTTATTTCTAAATATAGTTATGTTTTGATGCTTTGAGGGTTAGAGCTGCAATACATGGAGTTTAAGGGGTCACAATTTAGTTGAAAGGCCCTCATTTATTCAAAGTAAAAGTAGAGTCACTAATATGGACATTCAACACAACTAAAATTTATTCAGCTTGATAGCAATTGCAACTAATTCAGGCTTTAACATGCCTAAGAGGAAAACTCAGAAATATTATTGAATAGCGACACAATAACTAACTTTAAACTATCCTGTCACTCATTGCAACCTATTATATTGAAACCAAATTTTCAACATGAAGAGTTTTAGTTTTTTTAATAATATTATAAGCAAACACATCCTCATGCTAGGGAGGTAACTTAGTGGCATGGCACCTGCCTGACAAGTGGAAAGCCTAGAGTTCCATTCCTGGTACAGAAAATATAGAGCATTTTTGTCTTTCATTTTATTGGTACTTGGTCACTTCCCTACTTCATGCATAACATTATCTGGGTAAACCTTAGCTTGTTAGTGATATATATTTACTAATTTGAAGATTGTTACCTATTTTTAACGTCATAAATAAATAAAATTATAGTAGCAAATGAGAATCTTTTAAATACTGTGAAGGTCTTATTATAAAACAAGACGTGAAAGATACTGATTTGGTATGCAGAAGAAAATTCATTTTCATTTGTTTGTTAATAGTACTGTACATGATGATTTAATAGAAGTGCTGGTGCCAAATATTAGTAAAACTGATTAAAATTATCAAGGTGAGAGTCTTGCATGGTGGTGTGCACTTTTAATTCCAAGGTCCAGGGAACAAAGGTGGAAAGATATCACCTCAAATTCAAGGTCAGACAGTTACACGGTCAGTTCAAGGCCAGCCTGAACTATACAGCCTGTTTCAAAAATAAAACTAAGTTAACTAACTGATTAATTATAAAAGAAACAATCTAGGCAAAGTGAATACCACTTGCATAAAACAAAGAAAGTATATCTGTGTAAAATTTTTAAATTCCTTATTTAAAAACATTTACTTTCATAAAACCTGGCATACTGCTAGAATCAAGAAAATGTACATTATGATTTTAGATAACTGGATATGTAAAATATCACTATCACAACATATTGTAATATACTTCATAACTTATATGCAGAAGGTTTCATATTGTATACATTACATTTTATTTTGAATGCATATGTAATATGCATATTAATGCATTAAAATGTGTGTATATTTTCTTTGAGAGGCAAACAAATACCTTGTTCATCTCATTTTTGAAAGAATTTGAAGTTGCATTTGTAGGTCAAAATGATGACCTGTTTCTTCTAAAGGTTTAAATGCAATAGAGTTAATCTTTTAATTAGATTTAATTGTAATAGAGTTAATCTTTTTATTTTAATCTGTTGTCTTTTCTGATGAAGATTTAACTGTCATTACTATGCAAAGGGGTCAAATAGGCCTTCTTAAAGAACTCAGACTAAGACTGGTCAGAAAAATGTGGTATTCTGGTCCACATAGTGACTCTAACTTTCTGTCCTAAACACACCACGCTTGTTTGTATCTCATACTCAGTAATTTTGATTACATACTCTAAGTAGGGTCCTTCCAATTGCTCATGCTGCACCCCAGCTGTGATGTCAGCCTGAACCGAAGCTCAACACCCGACCTGGACAAATACGACCATTCTAAATGGTTTCTGGCTGTTGAATATTATAAATACATCAGTTTTGTCCAGACTAAACATAAAGCACTAGTTCAGTCAAAATGAAGTACAAATTGTATTTTTAGATTTTAAATGTAAGTGAAAAAGTTATTAGGTATGAAAGTTACGAAAAACTTCAGTTAAGGAAGGAAAAGGCCATGGAGAGAATTTGCCTTCACCGAAATTGAGGCTTATATCAAGCTACCAATTACTAAATGAATTTCAGAATGGAGAGCCAAGTTCTATACATACTGGGACTCAAGAATATCCATGACTGAACATATGAAACAGAAAACCAAATAAAATTTGAAGAAATAATGTATTAAAAATATGTGTTTAGTAAGTTAATGTGTAAAAATAATAACAAAGTATTAGCCTTTGAATCCAAAATAATACTATTATAAAATATCAAAGAAACATATAAATAATACCATATTTTGCTTGTGATTAAAAAGATTTAAGAAGGCAGGTCAAATAGCTCAGCAAATTACAGCACCTACAAGAAGGTGCAGGGGCTGTGGGTTCCATTCACGGGACTTCCCTGTGGACCACACCCCCAGGGTGTACTAAGATGGCAATTGAAACTGGGTGTGGTGACACACACCTGTAATCCCAGTTCTTGGGAGGCTGTAAACCGGCAGATCACTACTAGTCCATTCTAGTAGTATGACCCTAAAATACAAAAAAAAAAAAAAAAAAAGATAAATAGAAAATAAAAACTCATTTGACAAATTAGCATAGAAAAATATTAAATTTTACCTCATGCTTCCATTTTAACAAATCCCAGTGATTTTCCTGTAAAATGCACCATTTCACTACACTTTTCTCAATCTTTGCAACCATCTCTCAAAGCTAGATGACCACAGCTAGAAGACTATGTCATCCTCTGAAATTATTTTTTGTTATCTAATAGCATATCAATTATAATATAAGGATAAAAGTTAAATTTGATACACAACACCACTGAGATAAGTTGCTGGACATGCATTTAGGACTATGTTATGTCCTTTTTCTTTTGCACTTATCACACTTTGTTCTTTACATTAGTATTAATTTATGTTCTTAATTTTAAGTAATGAAATTTCAGTGTTAAAATATTTCTCACTTTATTTAACACATACTAGGTTAATAAAAATCACAGCTGGAGAGTGACAGGGGAAAATATATACTTGAGCATTGGCAATGGAATAATCCAACCTTTCCGCAGCGTGACCTCTGCAAAGCCATTTTAGAATTTACCCAGAGTCAGACAAACTCCCTTCTTGGTCTTCATAGAAATCGCTCACTAAGCCAACTGCTTTCCTCTTTCCTAGACCATTTTGTGAAATCTCTGCCACAGATTCAATAGCCTGCAATTATGCCATCGTCCTGCTAAGTCATGTATCTTATCAAGAAACCTACCAAGGGGCTGGGGAGATGGCTCAATAGAATAAGTACTTCCCTGGCAATCAAAAGGGTCTGAGTTCAATTCCCAGTTCCTCAAAAATAAAAAAAAGAAACCTACCAGCATTCGGTTCTTTCTAGTGTCCTTCCAATATTAACTTCTAAGATACCAATTATGTAGAGCAAACCCTAACCTGAATGCAACATACTCATAATGCTATCACAGCATCTTGTTTATTTTTATAACACCTATCACTACCAGACTTTTTGGTCTGTTTTCTAATTCACTTATTTTTATTCTCTCACATCAGATGGAAACCTTAGTGAGGTCAGGCACTTTGATCTTTCTGACTAGCAATCTATCAGATGACTTAATTGCTATGTGACATGGAATAATTTCTTAATGGATCTGAAATTATTAAAGGTATAATTAATGTCAGCCTACCTAAAGATACAAGATTTCTACATGATTAAAATCTATTAGTACTTTACACCCGTTTAATTTTTCAGTAACCCTAAATATAATCACTAATTAAGTCTCACAATGAAAAAAAAAAAAAAAAAAAAAAAAAAAAAAAAAAAAAGAATCAATTTTCAATGCTATAGCACAAAATGTTAAAATGTCCAAAAATGTGTGATAATTTGCACGCTGAATGCACCCCAAAGGTCTGTAAGTTAGTGGCTTGGTACTCAAGGTGGTGATATTGGGAGATGCAAAGATTCTAGGAAGACTGAGATCAGGTGAGCCCTCAACAGGAATTTGGCAGCTTCCTCTTTTTCTTTTACTTTTCACCAGTAGTTGAGCAGATTTTTTTCCATGTAGCATTGTTGACCTTACGTGATGCCTTACCACATGTCAAAAGCTGAAGGATTACTCTATGAAGGCCTGTGCTATTCAAGATAATGTTTTAGACATCAACATTACCTTCCATCTTTAAAAGGTAATTATCTAAAAGGTTTTGTTGCAATGAAAAAATGTTGACTTCACATGGTGTTAAGATTTAGGACAGGTTTAGAAAACATCAAAGCCTTAATTTTTAAACATGCGCATAAGAAGATGAAGACACTTTTGCTTGGAAATGCAAATGTTTACTAGATACATGAAATATATTTAAATTACTATTTACTTCCATGTGAGAAATTATATTATACTATATAAGATGAACTAGTAAAACATAAATAAGTAAATCTATTCCAAGGTACAAATGAATCAGTCTATGACAGAACTGAAAATTACTGAAGCTAAGAAAAAGAAAACAAATTAAGGATAGAGAATACCACTGATACATCAAAATAACTGGTAGCACCTATGCAAATTCTTTTTTAAAATATTGCAAAAGATAAAAGAGAGGAGAGAAAAGAAAATAATTAAAAACATTTTAGGTACATATATCTACTGTCTGTGATGAATGTTATGATTTATAATCATTATAGTATAAAAATAACAATAAAAGTTAAAAGAAAAAAGAAAATTTTACATAAATGTACATGACATCTATAACAAAATTTCTCTTGTATTACCATTCTAAAATTGAAGAGCATACCATTCATATTTATGCAAAATCCTACCTGAGCAAAATAATGCCCTCTTTGTCATTTCATTCTGTATGACCTCTAACACTCATTCAAAAGCTTTCAATTATTCCTGGTCCAATTGAATTTCTTAGCTTGTTAAGCATATTCTTATGTAATAACTTTTCTTTGGCATTCCTCTGCATGTTCTTCCTTCTGTACTGAGGAAATGAAAGGCCATGATGTTTGCCAATGATGTGAAGTACAGAAACAGTGCAAGCCTCAAAAATTTGGAAGCTATACTATTTTTTTTTCTACTTTTTAAAGAGAAGGTCTCACTTTATCTTTCAGGCTAGTGTTCTACTCACTGTGACACTAGCACCAGTCCTCCTGCTTCGACTCCTGAATGCTGGGATTGTAGGCAGTTGGCAGCCTTTAGGTGGAAAACTACACATATTTTCTTCTTAACACATGTTTGCAGTATTTGGTGGTTATGTTTATTGTGGAGGCTTAGTACATGTTAGTGAACTTAACACATCGCAGTTCACTTTCGTCTTCTCCCTCTGCCACCCTCTCCTTTCATGTCTTGGTTCTCTTCTCTTTTGCAAAAGTTCCATCCTTCTGTCTCCTACTACCAATCCTTTACTCTCCTTTATAAGCTACACCCATAGAAACTATATGATTACCTCAATAAATGCTTTGTATCAAAAATTCATAAATGAGTGACAACGGATGGGAATAATTGTTGCTTGAATGTATTGTGCAAGACATGTGAAAAATTACAAAATTTTATTTGTATTTCTTTTATTCATTACTAGAATAATACTTCATGTCAATATGATGGGAACTTCTCTTCATTATGAGAGTATGGAAAATTATGTTTTGTCTGGGAAACAGCCATTTGAAATAAGACATTCATTTTCATTATTTTTCCTCATCAGACTCTTTCAGTTTAAGTTTAATGTTTTAAATGGAAAATTACTGCCAAAAATATCAAATTAAGGTATGCTTTTTATTTGTTAGCTTGTTTTGGGGTGATTCTACTAATAACTCATGACAGGACATACTCACCTGGAATGCTCAATGGTCATTCTTCTATGGATTCATTCTTTAGATGATTCTATAGATAACTCATTAGGAAAAAGATAGAAATTGAAGTTTATTATAATCAAAACACCCCATTTTTACTTTAAATTCCCTTGCTTTCCAAGCCAAAAATTTCCACATTTTTCTAAACATGCACAGAAAAGAAAGAGAGTTAAAATGTAAAAATTTTTATTAAAATGATAATGGGCATTTATTTTATTCAGATATCCAGGCTTTTCTCAGAACATGTTTTGCTCATCAGATTAAAAACAATTAGTGGAAACAAAATTAGATGAAAAGTTAGATTTAATGTCTTTGTGTTTATTTTCTAAATCAATAAATTATATAATTTATTGAATCTATAAATCTATTTCTTTTCCTTTCTTTATATTTTAGGGAGTGATCTACAGGGTGTTCAGGGTCTTACTTCTAGATCAGACTCCATAGTGATCCACCTGTTTACAGCTTCCCAAGAACTGGGATTACAGGTGAGTGCTACCACATGGAGTCTCAACTGCAGTCTCAGTGTGCCCCTGGTGTGTCACAGCAGACCCAGGATTGAACCCCTGTGCCTTATTGTAGGTGCTGTAGTCTTCTGAGCTATTTGGCCGGTTCTTATAAATTTATTTCTAAAGTAAACAAAATGGGGCCAACCAATGTCTCAGCCAACTAAGCACCTGCTGAAAAAGGTCAGGGACTGGGGTTTGATCCCCAGCATGACATACCATTCTTTGCCCATAACCAGGCATGCTAGGCTGGTCACCAAGTCCAGCAATGGTGGTGCACCCTTGTAATCCCAGTGCTGGGGAGTCTGAAAATAGGATTATCACTATGAGCCTGTGATTCATGGAGCAACTCTGTACCAAATACTTAAATACATAAATCTTTAAGAAAAACTCCAGAAGTAAATATATATATATATATATATATATATATATATATATATATATATATATATATATATATATATATATATATATATATATATATATATATATATATATATATATATATATATATATATGTTAATATAGACTGTCTGAATTTTTATGCATCTTGACATCTGATGCTTTACTTAACCACATAATTGCATCATATTTATGACTTAAGTGTTCAATTATAGTATTTTCCCTAAAACGGAAATCAAAAATCAAAAGTTAATACCTTAAATGTGTCTTAGAAACAAATCTGCAAGCACACACACATGCAGACACACACACGCACACAATTTCCATTCTCACAAATGTGCCCAAGCTGGTACAAAGCTGTTGCCAATACATAATATATAATGGTTTCAGGTACTTTTGAAACTGATCCTGAATTCAATGAAGGAATCAAGTATATCTTTTATTTATACTAAAAAAACAAAATGCTGCAGTATGTTGTTTTCTATCATCTATTCAGCATGTTAGAGTGGATCTAATGTTAATGTGGGTCTTTGTATCTTACACTACTGAACAATAATAATAATTCAGATTTTTAATATGTGCCTTAATTTTTCATTTTTCTTATAAGAAATATTATTTAATATCCAACTGTAAATACAGATAAAAATAGCAGAAATTTTTGCCTCTTCTAATTCAAGTACTATCCCTTGTTACGGAAGAAAACTTTCTTTATATATGACTCAATACTTGAAGGGGATTGAGAAATAATTATTTCAGTGAGCTAAGTTGAAGAAGGACAATGAGGCAGCACTCCACTGTCCTTCCTCCATGTAGGAAGGAATCAAGTGTTAATGCCGCACTTTAAATGGTCTGTGAGAAGCAGGGCTGCCGTGTGCCTCCCGCTTACGAGTCCTGGAATGCGAAGGCTGCATGGTGCGTGCATGCATCATTTCTGTCTAGAAATGTGTTTCTTTGTAATTTCACACACAGTAAGAGATTGGACCTGTTACTGTTTAGATGCCCATGTTTAATTTTTTTCTTCCTTTAAATATAACATTATATTTAAGATCACTTAGGTCATGTCTGGCATCTTACTGTGAGATCACAGATCACCAGTCTTGGAAAATGGCTTGAAAAATTTTATTTCATGTGGAAGTTTTTTTGAGTTTGCTTTTGAACATGATTGCTGCCCTTCACTGAGATGTACTTGGCATGAAGAATAGAAGGTGATTCTATTCAGATTCTTTTTTAGGATCCCCTTCCCCTATTCCCAGAGGAACTATTCAGGTCTTTTCAGAGCTTTTTCATTTTATATTGGTTGTCACACATCAAGGACATTCCAGAAAAATTCAAAATCTAGGCTACTTCAGTCCATAGACACTGAATCTTGGCAGTGTCTGAGTGAAGAAAACAATTAGGCAAGCAGTCACTCCTTCAGTAACCTACTGAAACCAATTTACTTCCAGCATGGAAGTAGAGCATCTGATAAAACAATTTTTGACTAAATAACTTCCTGTAAATGGAGAATATCAATCTGCCTGGTGGAATAAATGCAATGAGTTTATTATTAGCTATATAACTGATCATTATATGTAATCCAATTAATTTTCTTAAAAACACGATTAGTCCTAGAAAGACACAGCTTACATTATGACACTGCAATACTTATTTGGGGGGTAAGAGATGTTGTCTTTTCTAACTTTAAAAACTGTAATTTGATAAAGAATATCCAAATTGTATTTCCTATACTTCTTAATTTATAATTCTGCTGAATATTGCAATTTAAGTATACTTTAATAGTACAAATTATATACCATTTAAGAATGAATTTTTTGAGGGGTATAAATTGAAAATAGTTTCAAATATACAGCTGTAAAAGAAAGGAATGTTTGTTCCTGGCATTTTAGGAAAATAAATACATACAGAGTCAATCAAATTTGTCATAATACCAATATAAATATGTAGTTCACATACTACAGATATTTTTTCTAAACTTTGATCTCATTCATTCTATAGTGTGTGAAAAGTCTAGAGTTTACGGTAATGTATGTCTTAATAGAACACTTTATTCAGCAAAGCTGAGTCTCACAAGTTAATGTTCTACAACATCACTTGTCCACATGTATTTGTTGTCCACAGATTATAGTAAAATGACTATTTCTATGCACTTTCAATTCCTAAGAGATTTATTATATTATACAATGAAAACAGTGGAGTAGGTTGAGAAAGGTAACATATTCCTTAAAAAGTAACTTTATGTAGAAAAATCAAATCTAATTTTAAGGCCTAAAAATACCTCTAGTCTTTTAATTCATTGACTCACTCCTTATTTTACTACTACAACTTCCCACAAATATTACTAGAGTTGAATGCAAACACCATCTAAATCATGTATATAACTCTGTTATGTTAAAGGCTTACTTCTGTGCCAAGCTTTTAAATGTAACATTTAAAAACATATGTTTTATAAAGTTGCCAGAGTGGTCTTGAGACCTAATTTTTGTAGTATTTAACAAATGTCTACCTTATCCATCGGTGTTTTCTAACATGACAATTGGATAGTATCATTTCTGTTTTATCTCCCTAAAATGTTCAGGAGTCAACTTGCCTGTATATTAAATTGTTTAATCATATGTTGGAAGATATCTAAAGTGGAATGCAGATAACAGTAACAGTACATAAGAGAATCAGGGAATACATTTTGTACTGGTACATATCAAATGTATTCTAGATTTTGATAATAAACATTTTAATAAAATGTCAGCCTTTAGTACTTCTCTATGTTTTATATCCATTACCTAAGACTTTTCTTAAAAACATAAAATATGTGTCAGGTGAACACACAAATATGAATCAAAATAATTATTGAGAAATAAACATCAAGATTCACTGTTAAATCATAAAATGTATTTTAATGGAAATCAAGGTAATATCTTTCCTACAAATCTAGGAAATAAACCTTGATATATTTGGTTAGGTACATGATCTTATTTTCCTTTGTAATGAATTAAAGCTTCAGTTTTTAATTAATATGAACATGATAGAGAACAAGGAACTTTTATTGAATTATATTTTCAAAGTCATTATTTACAATTATATATTCATGGTACTTTTTTCCTTCATTGAACTTTCTAATCAATTTATTAACCTCTAAAACGTATTTTTCTTCTCTAGCTGCTTTATGATTTTACACATTTTCCCACTCTTAGTTGTTTTTTCCATACATTTCTTTTGGTTATTGAAGTAATTTACATTCATTAAGCACTCCTCAGAGGTACTTCCCTTGGTGAAATATGCACTACTCTCCTAGACCTAGATCATTTCCACTTTTGTTGTAAATTGCAAAATACTGTGATGGTGTGGAATTTTTTGACTTTATAATTAGCTTCACATGGGTCCCTTCAGCTCTAGGGCTGAATCATAGATAGGCGAGGAACAATTTTATCCATCTCTGTATATCCAGTCCCCAGGAAAATACCTAGGATATTTTGTCAATGTTTATTGACCAAATTAATTATCTGCTAAAATTCTAGGCATGTGTCTTTCTTTTTAATATCCTACATTTCTTCTGGGACATGTTGGGTGTGAAATGAGATATATATTTGTTCAGTATTCTTATCATCCTCAAAACCATTAGGAGAATAAATCTGGAAGAAAATTCATGACAATTTAATGCATTTATTAAAGGATTTCATTTAATAAACCTAGTTCTTACTTTTATTAATGAGTAAGCATTCTTATGATACTGTTGAAATATAAGACAATATTCTCTGAACAGAGTGATCCATTTATAATAGCACTGCTGAAATGCCTAAGCTTATACTCCAAGATCTACTGTATCTTAATTCTAGTAACCACTGGTCCAGTTGATATTTATTTGTAAATTAATAGAACTTTTCTAGCTTCTTGTTGCTGAATAATTGAAAAAAATTTTACAGTGATTAGAGATATAACAAAGGTGGCTTTCAGTGCTTAGACCCTGGGGTCAGACAGCCTGAACTAAATTCCAGTCACAACATTTACAAATTTGAAACCATTGTATAATACAGCAAATTATTCTACTTCTCAGTTTCCTAATAAGGAGTCCTAGAACTTTTATAATAGAAGAGCTGTAAAAATTTGTAGAAACCCACAAATTTTGATATACCAGATTCCAATATACTGAGAAAATGTTATGTTTAATCCCAATATTTCTTCCATTAATGTGTGGCCTAATTTTAATACATTATTTACCCAGTATTGTCACAGACCTGATGAGAAGTACAAATTATGTTAGAATTTGGAAGAATTCATAATATGAAGAACAAGAAATAACCTCACTAAGAATGTGGAATAAGAGATCTGAGGTTTCACCTCTACATCAAAATATTATTTTTTTAAAATGAATTGGAAGTGTTGTCCATAGAAAATTGACCAGAGGGTGTTCAGTAGCTTAAGTAACTGCACCGACATGGAAGCAAAGTATACTGAAAATAACTGCACAAAAATGAAAGAACAGGTTGACATTGCTTAAACTGTCTGTCCTCCATCAGGCACTGCTAAACAAAGGAAACAATTTTTGCCTCCCTGGAGCCCCTCATGGGGAAAGGATAGCTAGGCTAACACAGCCCCAGATTTTTCAGTCACTGCCTAAACAATTTGATTTAGTTCTACCTCAGTCAGTTTATTGGGAAAATCTGAAATGTTTACATACAGCAAGGAATACAAAACACAAGGCCCTTCCCCAACAGGGGACAACAGGAGAAATCTGATAGTATCTAGCAGTCTGCTCTACTTAGGACCCTTGTTCTTTTGCGTCCACAGGCCACATTTGTGCTTAAGTCTCTCATTTTTCTATCTGTGTTGTAGTCTTGGGAGCCAGAACAGCTACTATATGTGCACATTTACATAGAGCCGTGCTCCTGAGGCAGCCACCTCTTCAGGTCGTTTGTGAATTCTCAGAAGATCCCACAGTGATATGTGCATAGAACCAAACACAACATAATGGCATCCTTCACTACTCCACAGAGACGCTGCAGTGGTGTTGCAGCTCTAAAAGCAAGGGCATGTGATCCTCCCTAGAACTCTGAATCTGCAAACACATGCATCCAACCCTAAACCCTGCCCCTGGCCCACGAGATAACATGCCTGTCTACTGTTAGTTCCCTGTAGGGATAAACAATCCCATAGCCAATCTGACCTCTGTGGATCTGCAAAACTTTACAGCCATCCAAGCAGCAAGCATATGTGCCACCTGCTCCAGAATTCATTGTTACATACTTTGAGTTACCCTACACACTTTGAGTTAGAAGGTGGAGGCAATTGTAATATCAATACTTGATATACCCATAGAAAAAGTCTTGCAGCTTTTGCCACCAAGAACAGTGCATTTGAGAAATTCAGATTTTATTGCAGAATTTATTAAGAAAACTTGAAATTCCATGTGTCTGTGCTCTTGGTGCCTGGTGCAAAAGAATGTTGTTCAATATGCTTACACATATGTCCTTGAAATTTAAGCCCTTCGTAAAATTGTCAGTTCATAAGAGTATGAAATTTGTGACCAATTCCATAAATACACAAATGCTTATAGAAATGTACAGAGGTTATAAAGAAGCAGGACAGGACACCACCAACCCCCCCAATAAACTCTAGTTAACCAACCACAAAGCAGTGATCATCCACTACATAAGATTAGTAACTGTAAGAGAGAAACACATAAGTAATTTAATAAAATTTGAGAAACAACAGCAGAAAACAATTAAATTTCCATAGATATCTAATCATGCCTGCCTGGCAAGTATAAGGTTCTGAGTTCAATCTCTAGCACAAAATAAAAAGCTAAATTCAACTGTTCAGAGTAGAAAATACAAAAGCAATGAGAAAATTTTAGGAAAGCAATGGATTTGTTTAATAATATCAGGAGAAGTGATATCTGTATAAAGAGTTTAATAAAAGTAGCAGGGCAAATGAGTTTAAACCATTCTTAGAGTAATAGTTGAAATATCCCCAAACCTGATGATAAATATGAAATTAAGATCGGTGAAACTTAAATGTCTCCCGGAAAATTGAAGGCCCAAAGGACTTCATCAAGACATATTACAATTCCATAGAACAGAATAAAAAAAACAGAAAAATATTGCAGATATACTTTCAACCAGTGTTCAACAAATACACCAATATACAGCTGGAAAGGGCTAACCTTCAGTAAATAGTATTGAAATCCACTTGGCAAATATAAAGTTTAATCTTTATGTACCCCTTACATAACAACTTAGGCAGAATGTTTTTCTAAAGTCAAATATAGGACATGACACCATACTTAGAAGAAAACAAAGGGAAACATTTGTATGACATTGGTTTTATCAATGTTTCTTTTCTGAATTTTCACAAAAAGCACTAGCAACAAAAGAATGATAAAATATGTAACTGGAATAGTCATTGTCCACTGTAGGAACAGATGGTCTATAAGATGTGAGACAGAAACAGAGACACAGACACAGACAGAGACAGAGACAGAAAGAGAGGCAGAGGCAGAGACAAAAAGGCAGAGAGATTTACAAAGTAGGCACACAATGGCAGGCTGCAGAGTCAGCTGTGAGAAAACACAAATTGGCTGTATGTACCTGGAGTCATGAACGATGGAATCAAAAGCTAAAGGCTTTGCACCCCCTGAAGAGCTCCATTTGTGTCGAGATGAGGAATTCCAATGGCTGAAAGTCTGTTATGAAAGTCTGAGCACTACACTGGAAGTTTGTGGCCAGATGTCCAAAGAGGAAAGCAAAGACTGAAGTTCCCTCAAAGACACAAGAGCTGGACTTCCTTCTTTCACTTTTTATGCTGACTATCCTACAAGCCTACTGGTTGGTGCTACCCACAGTCAGAATGGTAAATCCATCATCCACACCTAGAAATACCCTAAGCCAATCACCAATGATCTGGGTGTTTCTTATTCAAGTTAACACAACGTAACTATAGTTGTAGTTAATTCAAACTCTTTCTGCAAGGCAAAGGAAACAATCTAGAAAATAGAGGCAAGCTACCGAGTACTTTGTGTCAACAAAGATTATGTAAAACAAGGGGTTGAAGGGGCCTAGAGGATAGCTCAGTAGACTAAGTGCTTGCCTGGTAAGCTCAAGGGGCTGAGTTCTATCCCTAGTTCTGCCAAAAAAGGGGAAGAGGTTCATATTCAAAGAATTTGAAGAATTTCTACACTTGAATAATAATTTAAAATCAATAAATATTCCAATTAAAAATGAGCAGAAGGCTTTTATGGACAGTTTTTCCTGAGCAGACATCATAAAAGCCAAGAGGTATATAAAGGGGCTAAGAACACAGCTCAGTGGAATAAGTACCTACCTGGCAAGTGCAAGGTCCTGAGTTCAATCCCCAAAACCAAAAAAGATTAAAAAGATGTATATGAAATTGGACTTAAAATCAGGCTAAACCAACATGAAATATCATCTCCCATAACTTAATATTAAAGAAACCTCAGGAACTAATACCAATTAGAGAATCCATAGAGTTTTTATTTTTATAAGAATGTACATTGGTCTAGGCCCTACAAAGAAGCAGGAGAATGATTTCTCAAAACATTAAAAATAGAAAACTACTCTTTTATTCAGCATTCTTCCTTCTAGAAACATACCCAAAGGAAATAAAATCATTAGCTGAAAGAGATATCAGTATTCCTGTGTTCATTGAAGTGCTACGCTTAATATACATGATATGCTAACAATTTAAGCATCCACTGACAGGTGAATGGATACATAAAATGTCACAAACAGAAACTGCATATCCCACAGAGTAGGACTCTTTTTATACATGTAATTTGGTACAGAAAATTCTGCTGTCCATGGAAATATATATGAAACTCAAGCACATCAAGCTAACTAAAATAAGCCAGACAAAAAGATAAATGCTGTGTAACTTCATCTGCATAAGGGTCTAAAAGAGTCAAATTCATTCAAGCACAATGCAGGAGTATGGGTCCCAGGTTCAAGGGGTGGACTAAGGAAAAAGAGATTCGCCAGAGTACAAAACAGGAATTATATGATGAGATTGCAGAGATGTATGAGGCACCATGGTTCATTTTGAAAATTATACTTTATGTGTACTCAAATTTGCCAAAAGCAGCGGACGTATAATCACAAAGGAAATTGAAAAAAAACTTTTGATTCTGGATCAAGAATTATATTATCCCGCAGTTACAACTAACTGTCTTTCTGTGACCCTTTCATAGGGCACAGCAAGAGGGATGAAAGAATGCAATTCATTGATTAAAAAATTTCAGCAGACATAAAGTACTCTTACCACAAATACATACCGAAATGAAACTGTGAGATGATGGATATGCTAATTAACTTGAATAAGATAATTCTTTCACAGTGTCTAGACACATCAAAATATCATGTAGCATCAAAACCTAAACATAGTCTCAAGCCTGACGAGCGACCTGGAATTTTACTGACTCTTGGCATCCCTGTTTGGTGACTGTGTGGCGAGTCCGAGGGAGAGCCTTTGGCTTCTCCCCTCGAGCACCGCACTACCCAGAGCCCCCATCCCCAAGCCCGCCAAGCAGGCAACCGGCCTGAGACATCCAGGATCGACTTGCTGGCAACTCCCCAGGCTCCCTGGCCCCAAGCCCACCAAGAGAGGGGGAATTTCCCCGACTCTCAGATTCCAGGTTCGGTGAATGTGTGGTGAGTCTGAAGGAGAGCCTTTGACTTCTCCCCATGCGCTGCGCTATCCAGAGCCCCACCTCGAAGCCCACCAAGCAAGTGACCAGCCTGAGACATCCAGAATGACTCCATCCAGAGCCTCTGGACCCCAAGCCTGCTGAGCAAGTGAGAACTTTTCCAACTCTCTGGGCACCTAATCCACAAAAATATGGTTTGGTTCATGAGTGGGGGAGCCTTTGGCTTCTCCCTGAGTGCTCTAAGCCATCCAGAACCTCAGGCCCTGAGACATCCAAGCCAGAGACCTGCCTGAGACACCATGAACAGGCATGCTTGGTAACTCCCCGGAGCCCCTGCCCCAAAGCCCGTATGGGAGCGAGAACTTGTGTGACTCTCCTGGCACTTGATTCACTACCGTCTGGCCTGGTGAGTGCGAGGGAGAGCTTCTGTGCTCCACAGTGCTCCCTGGACCAGGGACCCAACAGAGTGAAATCACAGGAGCTGGGCAAAAAGGAACTGAACATAACAGCTACATACAAGCCAGGCATAACTGGATAATCTCAAACTTAATAGACAGGCACCCAAAACGCATTACCTGCTAAGTTTATAATTGCAACAAAGCTCTACACAAAAGGTCAGAAGTCAGTGCTATGCAAAATGACAAGGACAAGGAGAAAAATACAATCTCAGTCCTCTAATCCACCATTAAGTGCAGAGGACACTAGCTCAGCTGAAATGAATGAATTAACAGAGATGGAAGCAAAGGAACAACAGCAGACAGGTATAGAGGAACAAAGATGAAAATTAATTCCTGAAATAAAAAAGAAATATTCAAATACATAGCATCTGAAATAAAGAATCAAATCCAGAAACATATGGGGAAACTCAATGCCCACCCAGAACAGGTGCTGAGAACACTACCCCAGGTGAAATGTATGAATTAATAGCCTCGGAAGCAAAGAAACAAAAACACAAAGGTAAAGAGGAACTCAAAGCAGTAATAATTTCTGAAACAAAGAAAGAATTCTTTGTAATCATAGGATCTGAAGAATCAATTCTGGAAATATATAGAAGAAACAAAATTTGGAAGAACTGCAGAAAAAGAATTAATAGCTACCTCTAAAGAAGATATTGATAAAAAAACATAGAGGAGATCAGACGTATGATGGATTTCTGGCATGAATGCAGAAAAGAAATAGGCATGAAGCAAAGTCAAAGAGATATAGATGATCTAAAAATATCAACCATGAGTCTACAAACCAGTTTGAGTAAAAGCAAAGACAAAGTTTCAGATATGAAGATGCTGGTGCAGCTAGTGAAAAGGTAAGAAAGTATCTTTTCAAAACAACAAGAATGCAGGAAAAAACAATCCAACACCTACAAGATGATGCCAAGAAGTACAATGTGAGATTAATTGGCATCATTGACAATGAAGGAGTCAATACAAATGATATAAAAAGAATATGAGCAAAAGTAATAGCAGAAAACTTCCCAAATATGAGGAAACAATCCAACATTCAGGTCACCGAAGCATACAGAACATCAAATAACTTCAATCCAAGGAAAAACACACCAAGACATATAATAGCCAAGATTCTGGAAATCCAACACAAGAATAATATACTGAAAGCTGCTAGAGAGAAGAAGTAGATCATATTCAAAGGAAAACCCATCAGAATTACAGCCCACTTCTATACACAAAAAATGAAATCAAGGAGAGCATGGAGCAAAGTTCTTCAAGTCCTGTATGAAAAAATTTCATCTCAAACTATTATACCCTGCAAAACTCTCTTTCAAGTTTGATGGAAAAGTGAAATACTTCCAAGACAAAGCACAACTAAAGAATTTCATGATGATAAATCTATCCCTATGCAGACTACTGAAAGATGTTCTAGAGAGGCACCACATTGGCCTGAACTCCACAAATGCGAATAAAAGGAACCTACTAAACAGGGCAAATGATTAAACAAAGGATAAAAAGGAGTAAATAGCAGCAGGCAAATATCATCACAATGATAAGTAAATACATTTCAAATATAACAATCAATGTAAACCAACTCAATTCACCAATTAGGAGAAATAGACTGGCACAGTGGAGTAGGGAACAAACATTCAACAATATGCTATGTACAGCTGGGCGTGGTGGTGAAGGCCTATAGTCCCAGCACTCAGGAGCCTGAGGCAGGAGGATTGTTGTGAGTTCCAGACCAATCTGAGTTACAAAGTGAGCTTAAGGCCATCCTGAACTGCATAGTGAGACCATATCTCAAAAAGGGCCTGAGTTCAATTCCCAGTTCCGCTAAAAACCAAAAAAAACCCAAAAACCTAAACATATACATTTTGTTGTCCATTACTATACTTCTAATTTATGATTTTTCAAAATCTTTTCACATTGATGATTATATTTATTTCAAAGCCTAATTGAGTCTATGTATATGAATTCAGTAGTAATGCATAGCTTTTAATTAAATGCTTAGTTTTAAGAGCAATGCTGTGCTGAGAACCTTATATGCCCTGCTTTCGTTGCACTTTTAGCTATTTATTGTAGTTCCCAATACAAAGAACTGAAAACTGATACTTAATATTGATCAAGCAATCCTGCTTGCCAGATAAAGGAAATGCAAGGAAAATGACAAACATCTAAATTCATTTTTCAGCTATAAAATATTGCAAAGTTACTTCAATAATGTTACAAATTATAAAATATTTTAAAAATCTGCAGATAGCATTTGTGCACTTTACTGTAGACTTTTTACTGCAATTGTTGTGAAAAAGCTGAATGCTACCTTTAACTAGTTGTGATTCATTCTCATGGGATGTAGAGGGAGACATGTTCACTGGTGTCATTGATAAGTGGGGATGCTGAACAACATTTTACTGCTTTCTGGTAATTTGGCATAACCCATGTCTTAGTACAGGGTTCTTTGATGAAACTGGCTTACAATATAGAATTTGTCCTTTCAATCTAACTAGGACCACTGCTTGTAACCTGAGGTATCATTTGACCAATAAACAGTCCCTTAGGCTTACAAGTCAAACAACATATGTCTAAATGAAATGTGAAAGATTTTTATTATGCCTTGATGCAAGTCAGCTTGCCCTCACAAATCCATAGGTTTGGAAAAAAATAAGGATGTACTGTAAAGACAAATATTTCTGCATGTTGAGATTCAATGTAGTAAGGCACAATCATTGTCACATAATAAAAATGGTTCGGGCTAGGGAGATAACTCAGTAGAATAAGTGCTTGCCTGGTAGGTGCAAGGGCCTGATTTCAACTCCTGATTCTGATAAAACCAAAAAAAAAAAACAAACAATGGCTCAATGCTGGATATTATTCTACATAGACCACATTTGTTTGATTCTGGACATAATGTTTAATCAATAGGTGACACTGTTTACAACCAGATATCAAACCCAAGTAACAATGTTCATTATAACTGAGACCATCTTTCTTTAATGGAATGGTGAAATATATGCACAAATACATAGAAAATTACAAAGGATGTTAAGTAAAATACACCCATGATTTGTAATTATTTTAAGCCAAAATGGATGTGCCTAATGCTGATTTATGTGTAGTTAAATAAGCTTTTCATCTCTGGCGCTACTGTTTATTATGGGGTAACACAATTATACTACCTAGAAGAAACAGCAAGTGATGTGGTGCAGAAAAAAAAGCAAAAGGATTAATCTGAAAGTCATGAGAGATTTTTCCTCAATTTATCTAGCTCCAAAAAACCACTAAATATTTGATTTTCATTTATCCCTTTTTTCTCTCTGTATGAGAGGGTTTAAAAGTCCAAGCTCATAATTTGATAATTTTACTGATTCCTGCACACAATGTCTCATACACAAATTTTCTAAACTTAGATTTTAATTAAATATCAATGTAATTATTATCTAAACATTTATATGTTCTTCATCAATAGTGATCAAAGAAATATGTTCATGCAAGTTGTGCCATTGTCATAAACAAATCCTCACACAAAGGAATTCTGAGTCCCTTGCCTGGAAGAATGACTCTTGATATTAACAGCGTCAGCTTGACAAGGCACATTCCACTTCAACCGGCTGATGTACACGGGACACTGCAGATGTATTGATCTATTTTCTGTTCAATGTTCCCAAATGCAACATCATGAAACTCAGTTGAGCTCCAAATTTTCTGAATAAGGAGATTATGGAGCCACAGAGGAAAGTGACTGAAGTTCTATAGTGTGCCTGGGGAGAGTCACGTGGAGAGAGAACTTTCTCTCAAGCTCTCACAGAGAGCAAATTGGTCAAGCATTGGCCGTGACTCATCCATATGGATGACACAGACAAAGGATCCACAGAATAATGTACAGGACTACAAGATAAACTCTGAGGGAACTTCACTGACCACATAAGAAACATACAGTACGTGTGTTGGTATATAAGTCTTGCTCTATCTAGGTCTTAACCATCCAGCAGAAAAGTATAAAAATGAAGTATACATCACGAGGCCATAATATTAAGCTGAGCTCTAAATTTCTATGGTCGACAACTTCTTTAAATAACTCACTATTGTTGTGGAATGCTGGACTGTATTGGATTGTGCTGTCGAGTTCAAGCACCTAAGTTAGTTGAATGACAATGGAGTGCCCACTTTTGACAGGTGTAGACAAAGGAAGGGGTAAGAAAGAAAAAAAATCATGATGTGTGTGCACACACAGTACAGTTGGGATATATAATGCTGTGCTTCTACATATTCCTATGAAAGGCAAGATCTGCACTAATGGTGGTTCGACAGGATATTATGTCAGCTTCTAGTACTATGGTTATCCACTAGGAAAATATTATTGAATTTTTGATATAATTCAGGTATAAAAAAATAAGATAAGTAAACAGCTACACTCTTAATTTGCTGATAACAGACATCTGCTATAATAATGTCTGTAAGTATAATATCATGTATGCACCTTGTACAATACCAAAAAAGTATGAAAACAGTTTGCAATGTATTAATTTACTGAATCTGTCTTGTTAAGTTGTCTTAAAACTGTCTGATTGATATTTGTACCTCAATAAAATAAAAAATAGATTAAGAAAAAAAATGCAAATAGTATCCAGCTTTATTCACTTTGATAATGAATAAATCAAAATTCTTTTGATAAACCTTAGTGGAACAGCCCCTAATTTAAAGCAATTGCTCACTTTTATACAAACATCTACTAACTGTGGTAAGTAATAAGTAGAAGTGCTTATAATATTTTAGACCATAAAAATGCACAACACAGAAGCCAGGGAGATGGCTCAGTGGAATAAGCGCTTCCCTGGCAAGTGCAAGGGCCTGAGTTTAATTCCCACTTCCACAAAAAACAAAATGCACAACAGAGACTCTAAATTACATATAGAAATTCTAGTCTTTAGCAAATGGCATTGTTCAATTGTAAACCCTGTGTGTTCTATATTATTTTGCATTACCCTAAAAGCATTTAAAAAGGCTGCAGTGTAATGTTGTATTTCATGTGAAATACACTTGACCATGACTTGTTGCAATAGCATTACAGAAGAAGTGGCCCGTATTATCTATGAAAAAATTGTGTCTCTTGATAGGCATAGCAAGGGACACATGTGTTTAACTATCTGTTTTGACTTTTTCAAGAAATAGTTTTGAACCAAAGGACAGCAAGTGTTCTCTTAATTGCTTATTTATGTAAATATTGTGTATTATATTTATATGTTTTGTTATTATTATATAAAATATTGCATATGGTTCATATTATCTAATGTTTATAATTTTAATCTTTATTAATATATGTATATAGGGCCAGTGATTTGGATCGCTGGAATAAGTGCTCACTTGGAAAGCACAAGTGCCTGAGTTCACCCTGGTTCCTCAAAATAAATAAATAAATAAATAAATAAATGTAAATAAACAAACAAAACATACATTCATTATGTAAAATAATAGACAATTGTTTAAAATTTAATTATTTAATAATTTTCATCATATATATAAAGCATGTTTTATGTTTTCCTGTCTTATTATTATTATTATCTCAAACAAAGCACTGCAAATTTCATTCAGACATTTTTCTCTTGCCTTTAAAAGGAGATTTTTGGCGGTCTTTTTTACATCCTTTCTTACTTCTTGCTTGCTCTTTGTTCTTTTTCCTCTTGCTCTTTTTAACCTCAATAATGTGTGTCAGCAAGTTACTTATTATTTTTAAAGCTATGTAGTAGCTAGTCCACAAAAGTAAATGGTTATATATCAAAATTACAAAACAAAAGTATGCTAGTATGTGTTATGTGATTATGTGTATGACAGACACTATTAAGAAATGTTGGGAGAGCCTGACCTGGAGATCCGTCACACCAGTGGGCTAGAGCAGGCCAGCCCGGGGCACATGGAGCACCCAATTCAAATCAGACAACCAAGCTGGTAGGCAGGTCCTTTCTACCACTAGCAGGGAAGTTTCGCTTGTTATAAAACACTTGCTGATTATATAAAAAAAATCCTCCAGATCTGTGTAGCTCCTCTTCTCCCATCAGGAAAGAGGGCTCCACCTGACCTCAGCTTTCTGGTGCTAGGCTTTATTTATTCATCCTCCACTGTCCTCCTCTGTAAATATCAGCAGCTGTTCTGGATGGGGCATTTTGGGACCTGAAGAGGAAGGGACCTGGGGCACAAGAATATAGCAGGTGAGAGGACATCTCTAGTTTTGTACTCAAAGGAAAAGAGGTGTCTTGGTATCACCAATATTGATTCCACTGATGTTACAATGCTTGTCTCATCATAAATTATATAACAGAGACAATAGAAATACTTGCTGTAATGTTGTTTGCTGTATTTGCCTTTGCATTCTGGACCTTGATCAGTGAGTATCTCAATGATTAGTGCATCTAGAGAGATGAACAGAGAGAATTTGGTTTGAAGCACTTAAAACTAAGTGCTTAGCAAAAGAAAGGATAGTGGGGCAACAGCCCCTTCACCATAGAGCTTCAGCTTTATTCAATTGGAAAAAGAAGGACCTGAGGTGATACCCATACACTTATTTTCCCTTTGTGTGCACAACTAGAGATGTATTCTCACCTGCTATATCCTTGTACCCCAGGTCCCTCCCTCTTTAGGTGCCAAAATGCCACATCCAGAGCAGCTCCTGGTAAAGAAACCATATCTGCACCAGGGGACTATTTTTCTATGACTTGCTCTTCACAGCTGCCCCAAATAAATCCAACCCTAACTGACACAAGCAGATGCTTCATCTATTTCAGTTTATAAAAATTTTGCTACAAGAGAGACTGAGACTTCCAGCTTTGTAAAACACACTCATCATTTCTATCTCCCTTGCAATTGGCACTCAAAGAATCCAGGGGCGCCAGGAGAACTCTTGTAGGCTTTCAGTGTGTGTATCCTGTTGATGAAATCCAGAATCCCAATAACCTAGGACAAGTTATACATCTTCATGAAGCTCTGCCCTTTAAGACCTTAAAAGAGCTAACACAAGCAATGACTACTTATGGCACCACCACCAGTTTTACCTTGGGTATAGAGGTTATAAAACAGGTGATGACCCCAAATGATTGGAAAGGAATAGCTAAAGCATGTTTTAATCTGGGATACTATCTATTGTAGAAGGGAAACTTTTTTGGTTTATCATGGATCAGGTTGCTCACAAAGCCACTCACAACATGACCATTACAAAAGACATGCTAACCACAGAAGGCTCTTTTGCTGCACAAATAATTAATTTAGTTTTTATTTGCTAGCAATGAAAAGATTAAAGTGGCTGGCATGAGCTCTTGGGGGATACTTCTTTCAAAGAGTGAGACGTCCTTACATATTACCTCCACTATCAAGGGACCCAGTAAACCTTTTCTGGATTTTTGTGGCACATTTGTCAAAGTCAAATGAAAGAATTATCAACAACATATAGTTTGGCACATTAATTGATCAATTGGCCTTTTACAAGGCAAATAAATGTTACAAAGAGGCTTATCAGACTTACAAAAAATAAGTTAAACTGTACAAGGTGATTTGAATTGGAACTGGCGCTGGATATGTTCATGGGGTGGCGTTGGCAGCAGCTATCACTCAGACTAGTTGTCCTAAAGCAAAAGGATACTTGTTTCAGCTGTGGGAACAAGTACCATCTTGCCCCAGATTCTATTTGTTGTGCCTATATTGACAGCACAGTCAGTATCTGCTCCTTCAAGCAAAGTACAGCACCATTCTTAAGACAAATTACATATATAAGTATATATATATATATATATATACAATTATATATGCATCAATTATGAATTATATATATATATATGTATCACTTACATATGATTGACAAAGGTTTTGTTCCAAATTTTTCTTGTGAGAGGTCTCCGCTAATTATCTACAAAACAATTTAGATTGCTCTATTTACAATTACTAACTTCTAAAACTGTAGATAGGGTGGCTAGGGAAATAGCTCAGTAGAATAAGTGCTTGCCTGGCAAGCTCAAGGTCTTGAGTTCAATCCCCGGTACCACACACACACACACACACACAAAAAAAAAACTGTGAGTTATTATAATTAGTTTAGGCAAAAATATATTTGAATTCATTCTGATTTTGTAAACAAATTATCTGTGCATGCTTATTTGTTTGTTCATACTATCTGTGGACAGCTGATTTTATTTGAGCTTAACAATTTTTTATCTAACAAAAAAATTCCTTTTTCTTCCTTTTTGCATTTTCTGTATTCTTTTAAAACATTAATTAATTAATTAATTTGGTACAAGGTCTCACTACACAGCTCACATTCTTAATGATCCTCCTGTGTCAGCCTTGCCGTTGCTGGGATTACAGGTGTATGCCACCACTGGGTTTCGATGGCTGGCATGGAGAACCCAGGGCAGGGTCTGCAAAGCATGCAGTACTGGCGATTGAACCTAGATCTTGTGCTTTCCAGGCAGATTCTTAGGTTGCTGAGCTATCTTCCCAGCCCATTTGTCCTGTATTTTTGAAGCATTTGTTTATAACTAAATTGTGCTCATAGAGAAATGTCATGCAAATTAAGATGCACTTTACACTCAAGTTGTTGCTGGTCAAAGTGATGTTAAATTGTTCATATAAATATAATGCAACTCATTGTTGGAGTCTATTTTTTGTTAAAAAATAATGTGTCAAATGTTAGGATTGGGTTTTCATAAATTCTTAAATAATTTCTAGATAATTAAACAAAATTCCTTAGGGTGGAAAGATACTATTGGACGAGACCTCAATGATGAAGAAGTAATCAGCTTTCTGGAAACATTTATCCAGCCCTTGTTAATTAATAGATGCCCCAACAATCTCCATAGCCCTAAGGGGACACCCCAAGAATGCTTCTCAAAATATATTATTGTGATATGTTTACATTGCTCATTGTCAAAAGATTAAATTTTCTAGAGTGAAGTAATGTTTTCTGATTTAAAGATGCTCTGGTACAAAACCAGATTAGGAAATAAGCTTTCATATGGCTATGATGATTTTTTTAATTTCAAGATATATTAAAGATATGCCACACCTTCTGGATATACAGGTTGCCCAAAATGCAAAACTGTGATTGGTTATGTTGATAGACTTTTCTTTAAAATTCAGACATCTACTTTTCACTTTGCCCCAGCTACTTGTGATAAGAGGTTCATGCCAAGCCAACTTCAGGTAACTATTCAATAGCAATAATATTTTGTACAAAAACTTATGTGATGTGTATGCCCTATGTGTATCATTACATTTAGAGATGTTTATACTTTAAGAAGTCCAGACAGTTGCACACACTTCAGTAACATCCCACTAAAGGACAAAAAGTTAAGTATGAGATTCTTATGGACACAGATGTGGGCTAAAACAGCCATTTTATGTAAAAATGGAAATGAAGCTATAAAAATGACAACATGCTAAAATATAATGTATGGCTTTGTATTCCAATTTTTCTGTGTAAAACTATATAACTGTTATCTGTTAACATTCTCCCAAAATTCAATTGCTGGAATATCTATGCTTCATAGAAAATGGTGATTCTACTTTCCATTTCAAGGTGCTTGATTTTTGAAACAAACTATAATATTAAATTCACTGCTCTCATCAGAGCTGCTCCCACTACTATGTAAAGTCATTAAACTTTTCTTCTGGATGTTCGCCAACTGAGCTTTGGAAACCAAACCTAGAAAGAAAAATGGGATAGAAAGGAAGGCAATTTATGGGCCCCAGTCCTCTGAGGTCAATTAGGATCAGGACATAAGAGGACCTCTGCTGTGAAGGATATTAACAGTGGCTAGTGTGCATAAGGTGAGTCACCAGAACAGAAAAATCTAACTAGATTTCTGAGAAAGCAAGTCGGTCAAGCAATTGCTGTGACTCATCCAGATTACTGACACTGACAGAAGAACTGAGAGGTGCTTTACATGGTTCAAGGTAAATCCTGAGGAGACTTAACTAACCCTGATAGATAGCAAAAAATTAATATTAATTAATAAAGATCACACTTTAAGTGGGTCTTGAATATCCAGAACAATATAACTACAAGATGTATAAAACAATGCCATAGTAACATACTAGTTGTAAAGAGGTTTAAAGCACTGAGACTTCTAACATTTTCCAGCTAAACTGCTGAATAACTAATGTTATGGGTTAATGGACTGTGTATGGTTAAATTGGTGAATGTAGGGACCTAAAGTCCTTGAACTTGGAATCTTTAGCCTAAACAAATAAGTTCACTATAAATGGAAAGTGTTTAAGAAGAAGACCATCATAGGGTAACTTGGCTGGATATGCCTAGGGTAAATTGGAGAACACCTTTCACACACACACACACACACACATACACACACACACACACACACACAAGCATGCACGCACACACGCACACACACACAAAGATTTGCAGAGTCCTCCTCCAAACACAATTCCTCTCTTTCCATCTGATCGCCCAACTCTTGTAACTACCAAACAGAAAAGGGGAAGATGTGGAAAGCGTCTGAACTGGAGATTGATTACACAAATGAGGATCGATCAAGGCTAATTCCAAGAACATGGAGCATCCAAGGTGAACCGGACTACTTGCTAGGCCGAATCCTTCTCTATTAGGACAGGGATTTCACCTGTTCTCAACCTCTAGCTTATTTTGTAAATAAGTGCACTCCACCTATTGGGCTGCTCTCTTTCATCAGAAAGAGCTTCACCTGATCTCAGGTTGCCCTACTGTTTCTCGTTTGCATTTCTTTGTCCTCCAGCATCCTTCCCCCAGGAAATTCAAGATCTATGCTGCATGTTGCAATAAACAAAACGTTATACCCATACATTGCTACAGTATGCAGTTTTTCATTCTTTTTGGAATATGCACATGATTAGTATAGCTGAGTCAAATCATGATATATCTGAATTTTTTTGAGGATTATGAATATTCATTTCCATCAAAGTTGCATTACTTTGTATTCCCACCACCAATGTAAGAGGTTTCTTTTACCTTGCATATTTGCTAGTATACATTAGTTTTTGCACGCTTAATACTGGCTATTCAAAGTGAAATTAAAATCTTAATGTAGTCGTAATTTGCATGTCTGTGAAGGTTAAACAATTTCCAAAAGTTTTGGGCCATTTGAATTTCCTCTTTTCAGAAGTATAGCTTCTATTCCTTTTTTTACCACTACTTTATTAGGTTTATTGTTTTATGGGGATTACTTTGTAAGTTCTTTCATATTCTACATATTAATACTCTTTTAGAGGAGTAGTTATGAGAAGTTATTAACCATACAGTTTGTTTCATCTTTATTCTCTTCAGTATTTTCTTTGCTATGCAAACTCTTATAATCGTTCAGTGCTATTTGTTGACCTTTTATATTATTTCTTGCTCTTTTGGAACACTATTCAGGAAATCTTTGTGTGAATGTCTTACAAGCTTTCCCACAATTTGTCTTCTAGCAATCTCATTGCTTTTATTTTTTTTTCCATTTGTTGTTTTTTATTTGCAGGAGTTGAAATAAATGTTGTGTTTTTCTTTTCTCCCTAAACATGAATCATTTGAGTAAATTCAACATAACTACAGAAATATAGCAAAGTAGGAGGAAAGCACAACAGCCCAAGAAGCAAAGGCTGGGGGGAAGAGGATGGTAGAGCCCACACAGAGCATATGCACAGATGCCATGTGGTCCTCCTACGCAGGACAGACTCCTCAGAAGGTGAGCACAAGACCCATTGTAAGAGGATGGTTCCCCCCAACATCTAAGAATGTTTCAACTTGAAGTTTAAGATTAAAAAGATAAAGAAAAAAAATAAAATGAATAAAAAGAGAAAAAAAAAAAAAAAACACAACTCCAGGAACCACCCAGCCATCACCACCCCCCTTATTCAATCATAGGTGTTTCTTTCATTTCATTGAAAGATTAATAAAAATGTATGCATTTTTTTTGGCCAAACCAAGGATTGAACTCAGGTCCTTGTGCTTGCCAGGGAAGCCATTTCCCTGGCTCTAACAAACATGTTCAAAAATTATTTTCATATCTTATATTTGTAAAGATAATATAATTTAGAATTATCTTAGAAAATCAACCTGCCCTCCCTGTTGCTGAGGATCAACAGGACTAGAAAGTTTGAGACATCAGAGCCTCTGGTGGAGAACGGGAAGACCAGCCCAGGAGAAAACAGACAATACAGGAGAAGGTTCCCGGGAAGTGGTCAGGAGCAGTTCCACGTGACACATGGCTGCACAGAGAAGGGGAACACAAGGTGGTTGGAAAGGCCATAAGCTCCTTGACATACAAAACTGGATTTTTACACAGACCCAAGTAGCTTGGTCCCAAACTGAGGTAAACACTTCAATGTTTATTCACATGCTTTGCTTTTATCTCTTTTAAGAATCAAAGCTGCCCAAATTAAATCTTGCAGCTATTACTACATAGACAATAAAAGGGGAGGGTCTTAAAATCAGGTAAAAGGAAGAGAATGAAAATTACTGAATGAGTCCTCTTAGCTCCAAAAGAAATGAAATTTTAAAATGAAACTTGGATTCTAGTAGTAAATAAACCAAAACCAAGCATCGCTCTCCTTCCCCTCCCTAGCCCACACCAACAACAAACAAGAAACATAGTTGGAGCCCAACATGCCATGTTATGCCGAGAGCTGAGCCTGACCCCAGGCTCCGTAGTCGTTTCCCCTGTCCAGTGGGACACAGCCCCCGGGACACTTTCTGTGGTAGCATGGGCCTGCATGGCTGGGGGTGGGGCGTTCATAATCGTCTTGAGGTTCCTCACCGCCATCTTTCTTCCCAGTGCCTCTCTCCTGGGGCAAGAGCTCCCATCAAGAGAGCCCCACTCAGCTGTGGGCTATAAATAGTCCTTCTCTTCTCAGTTCTCTGTTCTACTCTCATCATCTTCAGTCTGTCCTTCCATCCCCCTGAACTTATCATGGGCGTACTTGGGCATTGTACTGGATTTCCAGAACACGAACTAACTATGACTCCAGGGGAAGGCTCCTGGGCCCTGGTCTTGGCTCACCTACTTATCATTGCCTTTACCTTCTCGGTCATCATGCAAGTAATACTTCTTGCTTTTGGGTAGATACTCTGGATCCAACTCCTCTTCCAGGTTTCTCTTGTGAAAATCATTGCTACAGTTGTTATTGTTACCAAAATAGTTGCTTCAGCCCCAGCCTTTCTCTCTGGCTCAAAATTGAAAGATCCTCTGAGCTCCACTGCTGCCTCTTTCACTTGGACCCATAGTCTTTGGTCCCAGGCTGGATTTTGCAAAGCCCATGGTGCTGTCTTCTCTCTCCTGTTTTTTCAGGATACTGCTCCTCTTTGTAGGAGTGAGATGACTGGGAGGTGGAGGAGGAGGACGACCTGGACAGGTGGCTTGTTTTCTGATGTTTCTTCTGCTTCTTTGATCCTTTATGTGTTTTCTCAGTTGACCTTTCCCTTGAATGGTTTGAGTCTCAGGAATCCACTGATTCTCTCGATTTACCTCATTTAAAATCTCTCTCCATATGTTCTTTTACAACATTCAATATCAAAGCAGAGGTCAAGAGGATCATGTTTGTATTTCCCCCTCAGCCTTGTCACCAGGTTTCCAAGAACTTTTCATTTCATCATAGGCCAAACCATGTTTTCTGAATGTACTAGGAGAAATGTCTTTTGTCCTGTGTATTTCTGGGATTTTCTTGTTTTTTGCTGTCTCCTGTTTAGCTCCTGTCTTTAGGTACTTAGTAAAACATTCATACAATGTCATTCCAGAAGACCCAAAGTGATGCTCTTTAACATGGTGAATAATGGCCACTATATGCCAAGCAAACAATTGTGAAGGCTATGCTGAGATTGAGCTCACTGAATGTGCTGGAAAATGGAACAGAACTCCTGCTCCCTTTTGTTGTTATGAACTAGATCCCAACAAAGTTTATGCTCCTGAGCCAATAAACCACTGGATAGTGCAAGGTCCTCATCGAATGAAGCCATGTGTACACTGACTTGGGCCTCCTGTGGAACAGAAAATCAAGGCTTTCCTGAGGAAAAGTCTCCTCTGGCTCCCAGCTTCTCACAGCTCTCAGAGGTCTTCCTTGGGGAGGTGATGAGCTTTTCTCCTGCACAGTCTTGTACGCAGTCACTTTCACTCCTCTTGTTCCCTCCTCAGTCTTCTTTCTTGGATCTCTCTGTGAAGCACTCCTCCAACTCTTCTGCCTTTCCTTCCCTGCACACATCAGGCCTTCCCACATAGCAGCGTTCTCATCCTCCTGGTTTTTACTTGCACCAGCTATGACTTTTGACATGAATTTGGATTCAACATTCAATTCAAATTCCTTTCTTCCCTTAGTTTGTCCTTATCTTGATTGCTCATCTCTTCCTTGACTTCCATCTTCTTCTCAAAGCCATCATGGAGCTTATAGTGCATGACTGACTGCCCATAAAGGACTTCTGATTGTTAGTTTGGAAGCAAATAAATCCGATTTTACTTTTGGATCCACTCAAAGAAGCTCCCCTTCTTCACATTCTCTTTGTTAGAATTTTTCTGGTTATGCTCTTTATCTTTCCCATCCTCTGTCTTCTGAGCTTCTAGATACCTCTTGGTATAGGCTGCTCCTCCTGCAGTAGCACTGTCCTCCTTCTGAGATGAGCCATAAGTGGAGCAGTGGCTGGTGAACTCTTACCCATAGGGCTTTCTTTGGATGGGCTCAAAGATCCAGAGTCATGGTCAAACTGACTTTTATGGCTCCCAGAGTGGTACCCAGAACCACTTGGCAAAGATGAACCCATTTGGGATGTGCTGGAAAGTGGAGGACTAGGTTTTGGCACAGGGTTGGGGGGGGCGACCACTGTCTGATCACTACAGATTAAAGTGGGCGCTTGAAAGGAAATACTCTGAGAGGAAGTTGTTAACTAGTAAGTGGGTTGCTGAGTCTTTACTTTCTAAAAGTTATTAGAAGACCTGTATTTAGTGGCAATATATGATTGTTAGATAAATAGATAAAATCAAGGTACAGGCCTTTTTTAATTTTTATTTTTATTTATTTTACTGAAGTACAAATGTCAATGAGACACTTTTAAGACACCTTGACAAGATGAATTTGATAAATTAATACATTGAAAACAGTTTTCTTTTTTTTTCTTTCATTTTATTGAAGTACAAATGTCACTCAGACAGTTTCAAGACACCTTAACAATACAGATTCGATAAATTAATACATTGCAAACTGTTTTCATAACATTTTGGTACTGTACAAGGTGCATACATGATATTATATTTACAGATATTATTTTAGCAGATATCTCTTATCAGTGAATTAACAGTGTAGCTGATTACTCACTTTTTATACCTGAATTATATCAAAACTTCAATAATTATTTTCCTGGTGGATGACCGTACTACTAGAAGCCGACATAATATCCTGTCCAACCACCATTAGTGCAGATCTTGCCTCTCATAGAATTATGTAGAAGCACAGCGTTATCTATCCCAACTGTACTGTCTATACACACACATCATGATTCTTTCTTTCTACACCCCTTCCTTTGTCTACACCTGTCAAAAGTGGGCACTCCATTGACATTCAACTAACTTAGGTGCTTGAACTCGACAACACAATCCAACACCGTCCAGCATTCTACAACCATAGTGAGTTGCTCAACGAAATTGTCAACCATAGCCATTTACAGCTCAGCTTAATATTATGGTCTCACGATGTATACTTCATTTTTATACTTTTCTGCTGGATGGTTAAGACCTAGGTAGATCAAGACTTATATACCAAACATGAACTTTATATTTCCTATGTGGTCAGTGAAGTCCTCTCAGGGTTTATCTTGTAGTCCTGTACATTATTCTGTAGTTCCTTTGTCTGTGTCATCCATGTGGATGAGTCACGGCCAATGCTTGACCAGTTTGCTCTCTGTGAGAGCTTGAGAGAAAGTTTTCTCATCATGTGACTCTCCCTAGGCACACTTTAGAACTTCAATCTCTTTCCTTTGTGGCTCCATAATCTCCTTGTTCAGAAAATTTGGAGCTCACCTGAGTTTCATGATGTTGCAGTATAAAATATTTGTCTTTTAAAACCAGAATTTTCTCAACAAAAATGTTTACCACAGGATCATGTATAGTGGTAGAAACTGGAAACAGCCTACATGTATCATCATAAGAAAATGATAAAGTAAACAAAGATGGATTTATAAAATGGTACATTACAGACTTACTAAAATAAATTTACTAAAAATAGAATAGCTGTGAAAATTTTTATTATGTTTTTAACACAGAAATTGTCTGCAGGATTCTAGCCTATGGAAATGTTCATGGATATACACAAAACCATGCATCGTTGCAGTCTTTTTGTAACAACAAAAAACTGAGAACTAGGTAAAGGACAATTGAGAGGTCTAGTTCAATAAATCGGAATACATCCACCATAAAGGATATCATGCAACCTTTAAAAAGTATGCAGTGACTTTATTTAAACTGAGTATAGGAGATCTCCAAGAAGTATTAGGTGAACACAGCACCAGAAAGATAAATGTAGCCTTTAGGGTTTTTCATTATACAATATACTGAGAGTGAAAGGGAATGGAGCACAGGACGCAACTCCAGGCCTTTACTCTCCATGCACCTACACTTTAGGTTTTACAACACACTCAT
The DNA here is from genome assembly GCA_004027165.1 of Ctenomys sociabilis. Lineage (NCBI taxonomy): Eukaryota > Metazoa > Chordata > Mammalia > Rodentia > Ctenomyidae > Ctenomys > Ctenomys sociabilis. The sequence goes on from PVKA01001679.1 coordinate 71,480, forward strand.
GGACTCATGCATTATTTTTATAAATTCTTCAGACAAAAGCAAGGATAAATGATTATTATTCAGACTTTTGATGAGTAGAGAAAATGTTTATTCTACTAATGAAGGCTAAAATGTATGTAGCATTGTGTCAGGCCCTGAACTAAATGTTGTATGTAGAATATCCTAATTTAAATTTACCAAAATATAACAACCACTGTTAATTTTCTACTCTTGTTTTAAAATTCTGTACCATTTGTATTTTTGTATGTTGCTTTGTCTTTGCTCTTATTTTTGTTTTGGTTTTTTCTCTTTGAAATAAAAATAAAAAATAAATTTACCAAAATAAATAAATAAATAAAGTCGGCTCTTGAGAGCTGGGCTTCACTTCCCGGGGACTCAGGTCAGAAACAGCAGAGGCTTGAGATGCAGAACCAGTGCTGTAGGTGGCAGCATCTGGCCATGGCTTTGAACTCTCAGATGCTTTTGTGTCTTGAGAGGTGCCTCCAAAGAATGATGTTGGCCTCCTGTCCCTGGTTAACCCCAGCAACTTGAGCTGACCAGCTATCCTTGGAAGAGGACATTTTCTTCTTTGCAGATTTGCATTTAGAAGATCCAACTTGGCTGTGGTTGGGGGAAGAATGAGGATGAGGAGTGCCTTGACCTGCCAGAAGATGACTTATCAGAGTTTCTGGAATGGCTCCTGGACTTCAGTGAAGGACACCCTCTCTGTGAGGACCGGGATCGATAATAGCCCCGACGAGGACTATATTGACACTTGCCAATATTTCTGCCAGTTAGAACGGTAGTTTCCATCTCCTCAACGATTACACTGGCCCCATGGATAGAAGCCTCTGCTGCACTCTCAGAAACAACAGGGCTTTTGCCAGCCCTCTGCTGTGACCTCAGAAATGTCGATTCTGATACATGTTGGCATGATTCCTTTCTCTGTTATGAGCTGGTGAATACGATCTGGAATGGGACCTAGAACTCATCTGTGCTTCCTTGATCGTGATTTTTGAAAATGAATGTGAACGAGATCTTCATTCCAATCTTCAGCGTGAAGATGAGATCCAGAGTTAGATTTATTTGTTTTGGATATTTCTGAAAAGTTCACTTTTTAATGATATTGTCAGAACAATGATTCAGTGTACACTGGATTCAGACACTGCTGGAAAGAACACACTGTGCCCCTGGCTTCTCCAATTTATTAAGTCAAGATATAATTCTACCCCTATCATCCCAACCTCACAGACAACCTTGCAACGGCACAACTGGCTCTAACCTCACCCCGACCCCTCATTGCTTTTATTTCCTTATTTACATTTGAGTCCATCTTAATTTCATTTTAGTACAAAATGATAGGAAGCTAGTTTTAATTTTATCTGCATGATTCTCCAGGTTTTCTACCACCTTTTTAAAGAGAATGTGCTTCTTCAGCTTCTTCTTTTCCATCTGAAAAATGAGATGGCTATTTTTATCATTTTATTGTTTCATCTAGTCTATCCCATTAGTATACATTTCTATATGGTGTGCCAGCATACTATGGCTTGTGTCTAGGTGTCCCTCAAAGCCTCATTCAGTCCGTGCGGCAGGCTTCTAGAGTTTGTGATTAATTAATGATCCAGTGCTGGACAGGATGATGGGTGGGAGTGCTGCACCCACTCCCGGGGGCATTGCCTGGCCAGAATGAGGAGAAAGAGAGAGGCTTGCTCGCTGCCACAACTGCTGCTGGTCCCCTTTCTCTTCACTGGTTTTCTACAGCAATGAATCCCTGTCCTATGACAAAGGCCACTCCGTTGGAGCCAGACAAGTATGAACTGAAGCCTGCACTAACTGTGAGCTAAATAAACCTTTCCTTCCTTAATAGTAGGGTCAGGCATTTTGTCCCAGCAACAAGAGAAAAGTAACTAAGTCACAGAACCACGGTGTTTTTTTTGACTAGGGCTTTATATTAAGGCCTGACATTTGGTAAAATAGAGCTTCTATCGCTGTTCTTTTTTTTTTTTTTTTTTAATTGTGGTTCACATTGTCTATTCTGGGTCTTTGCTAAGTCCAATAAACTTTAATGTTTCTTTTCTATTTCTATGAAGAATGTTCCAAAGTTGGTGTAATGTAGTACTGATACTTTGCTTTTGGCAGTTTGACCATTTTGACAATTTAAGAAAAAGTAATCTCTTTCCATGTCTAATGTTCTCCTTCAGTTCTGTTTGCAGAATTCTGTAATTTTGATTATTGAAATCTTTTACCTCTTTAGTTAATTTGATTCTTAAGTACTTATTTTTTAAACTGCTGTCTGTTAGTCAATTTGGTATCTTTCAAGTCCCTGTGGAAATTTTGTTTTAGTTTTCATTTGCCACTAAAATCAGCTGTGTGTGGGTAGCTGCTGATTCTTTTCCCTTGTGCGCAGGTGTCACCGTACAACTTTTGCACAAGTACCTACCACTTCCTGTCTGCAATACACTTTATTCAACATGGAAGCTTCTACTGTCAGACATGAAAATTTGTCCCTGTCTATTTAATGAGGGTAGCATAATTGTGGCTACTCCCACTAGAAAATTTCAACTCAGTCCTTTAAGCATATTTGGCATCTAACACACTCCTTTAATATGCTTTTCTGTTGGATTAATACCTGTAGTTATTTAATTCAAAAAACCACCATTCATGTTGCTTTTACCATTGGAACCCAAACTATTAGGTTATCCAGGGAATCATATTTATAAATAAGAGGAAATATTAGCTGAAGAATTAAAGGAGAATGGGCCAGCCAAATAGTTCAGTGGATTAAAGCACCTGCAAGCAGGCGTAGGGGCAGGGCGTTCAATCCCAGGACCTGCTGTGACAGGCCTGACCTCCCAGAGTGCACTGAGATGGCAATTGAGACTGCATGCCTATAATCCCAGCTCTTGGGAGGCTTAAATAGGCAGATCACTATGAGTCCTATCTAGTAGTGAGACCCTGAGCACCATGTACACTCTTCCCTAAAAATACAAGAGAAAAATGTATTAATGGAAAAAATCAATACTTCGTAACATTTCTGCACAGGATCATTTGCTACTTCTTATTTAAATAACCAAGTGTGAAATAGTGAAATAGGGCTAAGATCTTGTTAATTTCTTCCTTCTCAATGCTTCAATACTTTAAACATATTTAAATATGCCAACCTATTCTAGAGTCATCTGATTTCTAAATTGTGTAGATGTATCTCTACACTGACCAATTAACATGAGCAACCTTGTTTAACCTTAAAAAATATTTCCACTTGTAATGTTTATGTTTATGTTTATTTATTTATTTATTGTTTGTTTGTCTTTTTTTTTTTTGAGACAGGGTCTCACTATGCAGTTCAGGCTGGCTTTAAGCTCACTTTGTAGCTCAGGCTGGTCTCAAATTCACAATAAACCTCTTGCCTCAGTCCCCCGAGTGCTGGGATTACAAGCGTGAGCCACCTTGCCCAGCTGTAATGTTTATGTTTATAAAATAGCCTACTAAAATATGATTTTCCCATGCATATTATGTTGTTAAATAACATTATGCAAATATCAAAGCAGAATAGATCACAGTTACATATATATGTGCATTATTAGGAAGAAGGATTACTTAATGGTTAGGAACTAATACTATATTTTTGTTATAATAAGGCCTTTGAATTGGTCATAGAATTAATTAACTGAAAGATAGCTACAGAGGCCTTTTGATCTCTGTGGATATTTTGCTGTGATTTTTGCTATAAGAATATTTTAAGGAAAGAAAAATTACATCAAAAATTTAAAACTATCATATTGTCCTGTCATTTATTAGTCATTTTTTGTGTTATAAGTAAAGCATAATCATGCCTTCATTTACTTCTTTCCATGTTAATATATTCTATAACTGGATTTAATAAAATTATATTCATCTTTAAGTGACAATTTAAGAATCGGTATCCTTTTATGTTTCTTTTAGTGCTTATTTTAAATTTTTTATTAGTACATGCTCATGTTTTTGCACAGTTTTACATTCATGGCAGGGAATTGGTACACGTACATAGCACACGCTAAGTTTTTTCCTTCCACTTGCTTTCCACTCTTTCCTCACATTGTATTTTATGCTTATGCTCAGTGTCCTGTTTATAATACATTTAATATGTCTGTTTTTATTTTTTAGTGATACACACTTCACGCTTTCAGCAAATAATGATTATATTCCCCTTGGGGAATAGGTACATATATCCAACACATCTTTTTCCTTTTTTAATCCCCCACCCCTAGTCTTCTTCAAATTAAATACTTCGATTTATCTATATGTTTTAAAAAATAATATATAATTTTAGATGTTATAAAATATTGTTGCTAAAATTTAAAAAGATTGCTTATTGGACATATTGTTATTAAATTAAAGCAGTTGTTCATAAATATATTTATTTATATTGCCTAATGTCCAAACTATATTAGCTATTTAATATATTCTCTATATGGTGACATACATAAATTATAATCATTATTTGTAATACTCTAACTTCCTTTACCAAGTTGATTATTATCTATGTGCTTAGTCATTGACTTATATTTATAGACCAACACATAGAAAACAACATATGCTAGCACCGATGAGCCTATAACACACATGCTATTCATTTTAGTTTTAAAACAAAAGATGCTAATGTAGAAGGTTTTTTTTTCCCCCTCAAGTAAAACCTCAATATTCCAGGTTAATTGCAGCATTGGCACAATAAGTGGATGTGGGGTTCCAGCTGGGCATTGTTCTCTAAAATGTTCATCATGACCGACCCATCCAGTACATTTATGAGAGGCCATTTAGAAAATCTTGCATTACAAAATACATAACAAGAGTGTGAATAAGATCTGAAGCCTTTCAGCTTGCCTGATCAGCATGCATCATTAGATTTTGTTTGGAATCCTTGTAGTCTATAAGTATACAAACTGTCCAATCTCCTTATTTGTGTTACAAAACAAATGTTAACAAAATACAAATGGATCAAACTGTGTCAGTTAAGTAATTCAAAACAAAAAATTAAATTTGTAGGCTACACTGTACAACTTAATTTAGGCTTAAAATAAAGATTCACTGGTTAAGTAGTTGAAAATTGCACGTTCACATAGCTATTAAAATTCAGAGTAATAAAAGAAATATGAGTAAATTTTTCAAAAAGTCTAATTTTATCTGTTATGAATTTAAATCTTAAAAATATGTAAATTTAACCCTATTTAGCAAGGATGTAAGAGCTGTTAAGTCTGTCATTCATCTTTAACACATTTTCACTGTATTAGAAGTAACATGTTTATATGAGGTGACCTGATACATTAAAAAATAAGACTGAAATTAAATTTAATATTTTATCTATTTTCCAAATTGCATGATGTACTTCAGAATAAGTCAGTCTTCCCAATTTTATGTAATTTTTAAAAATCAATCCAGAAAGGGCTGGCACTCACTGTCCCGGGGCACCTGACCCCTCAGCTGCATTCTGATCGCCGTGGCATCGACGAGGGATGTTCGGTGTGCCCATCACGGGCTGCCTCCGGATCCTCCCACGTGCTTGACGTTCTCCTGTCAAGAACACATTGGAAAGCTGTTCGTTCCCTTGAGGTGACAGATACAGATTGTGACAAGCCTCATATTGGGACTCCAGCCTGAGGGGGTAACACAGAGTGGAATGAGGAATGCAAAATTAATGGGAGGAAAATGTCACTTGCCAATCTCTCGACTCAACAACTTACTTCACCTTGAGCTACAGCTCACAGTATTATTCAGAAAGAGGAAACAGCCATCTGTGAGATCTTTTCTAAGGTCTTAGATTTGAATGCTTCAGAAATGGTTCTTTCATTAAGAAGTTAGAAAATCAGGTAGGAATTTCTTTTTTAAGAGTTTCAATTAATTGTAGTTATTTTCCCTTTCATGAAAGTAAAATGACTTTATGCAAGGGAAAATTAAAATGGGAAAATTAGAAAGGGAAAATTGGACTTCAGACTTGAACACTAAGATCTAGCTAATTTTGACTTTCAGCTTGATTGTCTGAAGAGACACCTATGAGATTCACAAAGCACACTGCTAGATGCCTGTGTGTCATGGGTACATGACTTTCAAATTACACTTGTTAATTAGCCCTTCTAGAGTTTTCTCTTTGCTCTTTCTTTTCTATTAAATGAGCTGAACAGTGTTCTTCCACTGTTGTTTCTACCTTGAAGCCACCAGAGCATCAGCTGAAACTTCTGAAACCATGGCAAAATAGGCCACTTCTAGAAGTTGTATATGTTGGGTTTCATATTCCAGTGACTAACGTACCTAACTTGATTGATATTTGAGTAAGGAACCTTTCAGAAATATTTTAATATTCATCTATGCTTCATTTAGATTTAAATGCCCTAAAGATCTTTATTGCTTTCAGAGGACATAAATATATATCTCTTTGCAAGATTATCAACTGAGAAATCAATAGGATGAAAAGTAAGGTCTTTAAAACCTAACTTGAATTTCTAGTGTTCTGCCTCCGTGGTTCAAAATCTTTCTCAGGTTTGATGTATCATTTAAATAGGGATGAGGTTTAAGTGAAAATAAATATTACTAAACATAATAGAGAAGCATTTTTTTGGTTCCCCCAGCCGCGTCGGCCCCGCCTTCGGGTGCGCTGAGCCGGCAATGCAATCCGGGCGCGGTGGCGCGCGCCTGTCATCCCAGCACATGGGAGGCAAAAAGCAGGAAGATCACTATGAATGTGGGCTGCATGCATAGTGAGACCCTGCACCAAAAAAATAGGAAAAAACGAGAAGCATTTTTACAACTGATTTCAGTAATTAAAATAACTATCTTGCACCAGGTATAGGAATTAATTTTTTAACTATTCTGTTAAACTGGATATAGTTGGCCGGGCGTGGTGGTGCATGCCTGTAATCCTAGCACTCAGGAGGCTGAGGCAGGAGGATTGTTATGAGTTTGAGACCAGCCTGAGCTACAAAGTGAGCTTAAGGCCAGCCTGAACTGCATAGTGAGACCCTGTCTCAAAAAGACAAAAATAAATAAATAAATAAATAAAAAATAAATAAATAAATAAATAAATAAATTGGATATAGTGCTGACTTTTTGCCTACTGACAGGAGGGAATATACAAGCCAGAAAATAAGTCATTAAATAGTCTTTAACCATGGAAAAAAACATAACAGTCTTAACAATCTAACAACCTTAACACAAATCATTTGAAGCAGTAACATGACTGACTGTATATATACAGATTTTTTTTATATTTCCAAAGAAAATTTATACTTGTAAGCCTACTTTTAATAGTTAGCAAAACAGCAAGATGTAGAGAAATTTTCTGTGCATTTCTAAAATCATAAAATGTGTTTGTGTCATATATTTACTTCAATATAATTAGCTAGAAATTAATAAAATATCAGAAATTCTCATGCACAATAATTTAAAAACTCTTTAAACGTATTACCACAATCAATACTTTATGGCTAATATATAAATCACATATAAAATCTAAACACAACATGAAATATTTTGCTCTCAAGCAATAATATTAATTCACATTTACCTTTGAGTTTATGAATTGATTTTTGAAAATAATGAATAGAAATAATAAATATAAAATTCAAAAACATAAAATATGCCCTTTTAAAATAAAATTCATTAATCTGTTTAATCAATGTTTATTAATTAAATGGACATAAGAATATTAGTTATAGTCATTAAACTAGATGGCATCAGCAGGATGACAGAGAATAAGCTCACTTGGCCATCCCTCTATAAGCAATGACTTGAAAGATATCCATGTACAAAAGCATGTTTAAGGGATCTTTATACTTACATAAGAGATTAAAAAATCTTGGTGGAGTCCAAGACTGAAAAATGTTCATTTTGTGTTTATCTTCCTTTTTTGGTACTGGGAATTGAACTCAGGACCTTGCACTTGACAGACAGGTGTTTATGCCCCTGAGCTACATCCCAGGCAAAATGCCCACTTTGAAAATAAAAGTCATTCACAAGTTTGCCAAAAATGGAAAAAGGATGTGAGCAGTATTTGAAAATAGGGATTTGCACATGCAAAATTCAGTACTGGTTTTTCATGCTAGATAGCACAAAACAGAAAACATATTAGTATGCTAAATATGGAAAATAAAAGAAAAAACAGTAAAGAAAACATAAGGGAAAGCGTCATGATATTAGTCTTGGTAATGATGACTTAGATATCACAATAAAATGAAAATTGGGATCCATATTAAAATATTCTGCAAAGTCAATCAGCAGTGGTTAGGGAGATGGCTCAGTAAAATAAGTGCTTGCCTGGAAAGTGCAAGGGCCTGAGTTCAATCTTTAGTTCCACCAAAAACAAACAAACAAAAAAATCAATCACCAGACTGAAAATACAGCCTCTAGAGAGAAGAGTTATTGGAAAGCCTTACAAGACTCACATGTAATAAGAAATTAGTGTTTCAAACATTTAAAGAATAATACATTTGAACTCCAAAGACAATTAAAAAAATAAAAGGCAACATTTGGGAAATAACATAAATAAATAAAATAAAAAGGGGCAAAGTGTGATATATTGGCAAGGATGTGGGAGATCTTTGCATACTTTTGGTGGGAATGTAAATTGACAAATAGGCAGAACAGAATGAAAGTTAAAAAAAAATATGAATAGGTCTACCTTTATTTTCAGTAAACCTAACTTGGAGATTGTATCCAAAGGACCTGAAATGAGCATGTAGATGGGATCAGCGCATATTTATGTTGAAAAATGGAGCTTTCGTGTTAGGGAGCTCATACAGCACAAAACAACAAACAGCAACAATTCTTAGTAGATTAGGGCCTGTGAGATAGCTCAACTGTCTTAAGCACCTGCATAGGCAAGGGAGAAGGGGCCATGGTTCAAACCCAAGAACCACATGCTGCTCCAGCCCCGACCCCAGGGTGGGCTGAGCCGGCCATGAAAATAAAAGAAAAAGAAAAATAAATGTTCAATATACTAAT
>PVKA01001679.1:80528-140279 GCA_004027165.1 Ctenomys sociabilis
AAAAAAAAAAAAAAAAAAAAAAAACAGAGGAAGGAAATAAACAATTCATAGAACTAAACTACAATTCAAACACAGTATACTAGAACCAATTACATACAGTGAAAACAATGCTAAGAGGGAAAACTATTTTGTCACAGTGAAAAAAAAGGAAACTAAATAATTTAATGATGTACCTTAGACTCTAAAAAAAAAAAACCTCCAAACACCAAAATAATAAAAGTAAGATACTATAAACATCAGAGTGGGAAATAAAGAAATTTATAGTAAGATAACAATACAAATAATGAGTGAGGAACATAGTCATGTTTCCCAAAAGAATAAAGAGGAAAGAAAAACTTGCCAAATGAAAAGAAGAACAGACACATTATTAGTGAAATTATACATAAAGTGGTGAATACCTCTGAAGTCCATAAATGAAGGTCATAAACTGATCAGTATCACAAAAAATTGAAGTCTAACAAATCAGAGAGACTAGAATGGATAGATGCCCAGACACTTATGAAATATTAAAATTAAAACAAGAAACCAGAAAATCTGCAACAATCAACAATAAGCAATCAAATTCAGGGAGTAATTAAAAAATAGTAATGAAGAAAAGCCCAGGCACCTCATGCCACCAGAAAAGGGCATGGTGGTACATGCCTGTAAGCCCAGTGCTGGGGAGGTTGAGACAGGAGAATCACTAGTCTGAGATATGTAGAGAGACTCTGTATCAAATAAATGAATAAATACGTAGCTTAAAAGATATATTCACAAAGAAAAGCCCAGAACTTTATGGATTCACCATAAAATTCTTTAATGAATTAAAAAGAAATAAATATTTGTATACTTATTCCTCAGTGTTAGGATTACTCTGATTGCAAAACAAGACACACATGTTATATAAAGAAAATATAATTTATACCAATATAACAAAAACTAGTATATAAAATACCATATCAGCTAATTTCTTCAATCAAGATCAAGGCCCAGGTTATAGCTTAGTGGCATATTGCCTGCATGACAAATGCAAGATCTTGAGTTTGATTACTGGTACAAAAAAAAAGAGAGAAACTCTGACAAAATCATTAACAAAATACTGGTAAACAGCACAGACAAATCTTCACAAAGCTTGTACATTCTTACTAAGTTTCATCTCAAAGATGCAGAATCAATTTACATAAATAAATGTAACATGTAATTAAAACAAAAGCCAAGACAAAATTTTATTATTTTTCTCAATAGACCCTTGGACAGTATTCAATATACACTTATAAAAATTCCAAAGAAAATAGAAAAAAAATCACACTGAGAAAATCCATTTATATAAAGCTATTATTGACACCATATTTGATGATAAAAATTTAAAAGATTTTCTTTTAAAATCGAGAATGCCACAAAATGTCCTCTATTTCACTCCTTGTTAATGCAGTATTAAAAATTATAGTGGGAGAAACAATGCCAGAAAAAAGAAATAAAATGCATATTTATAGGAAAAAGTGACCAAATTATCATTATTTGCAGCCTGCATGATCCATTACACACAATATCCAAAATAATCCATAAAAAGTCTTGTAGAAAAAACACACAAATTCAACAACATATCAGGATACAAAATTAACACCCAAAAATTAAGTGTTCCTATACACCAGCTATGTACTCATCAAGAAAGCAAGTCGTAAAACAATATCAATCAATACCCTCAAACATTAAATAGTTAGAAATAATCCTAACCACCAGAATGAATGATCATTATATGAATGTACAGTACTCTGTAAAAGAAGACTGAAGAAAAATTCATAAAGTGGAAAAATGTCTCTTGTTCTGGGGCAGCCAGAACCAACATTGTTGAAATATCCATATTTCCAATATTGATATAGAGATTTAATTGAATCTTAATCAAAATATGAGATCAATTACATTTTGCGTGTGAAGCTAAAAGAAACCAATAATAGAAAAAGCAAGCCCGGGCACTAAAATCTGCAAGCCTCGCAATTCCAGATTTGAAGTTATACTACAAAGCTACACTTAAGAAGTCAACATAATTCTCAAAAACATAGACATTTAGTTTAATGGTACAGAGTATATGATCAAAACAACCACAATTATATCACCATCCCACCCTTTATAAAGGTGTCAGAAACCTATACTGGAGGAAATATAGACTTTTTCACAAATTCTATAAAAAAATTTGTAAAAATTGTTTCTATACCTGCAGAAAACTAATTCTAGAAGCAATCTATCAATGCAAACTAAAATAAAATGAATTAAACTCATGTCAGATTATAAAATAGAAATAATGATCTACTGCAGGATAAAACAGAAAAAAAACCTCTTAAATACATAAAACAGGAAAGGACAGAACCTCAGCTGCACAAGAAATTGTAACAACAAATGATATTTTATGAGCTTAAAGTGTTTTGTACAGAAAAAAATATATATCTAGAGAGAGATGAGGAGATGACTAATACAGTGGTAAAAAATTGGGTAATTACTCATCTGACAGAGGAAAACTGTCATGGACCACATTATAAACTCAATCTAGAGGAAGTCTGAGGCTGTGCTTGTCCTACCCTTCAAGCTCCATTGGAAGGAGCAAATTTCCCCACTTTTTTTGTGGCCACAGCTGAAGCCTTAAGATGAGTGATTCTTTGATGCTAACGATGCAAGACCTTCTGAGCATAAGGACCTTTAAAGCAATGTAACAGCAATAATAAACATTTCACTTGGGAAAATTATAGTTTCCTATTCTCCTCCTGTCTCACTGCAAGAATGCTTTTTCTTCTTGGTAGCCCACAGCAACCACAATTACTGTTCCTGGAATCACTTGCTATTACCTAACGAAATAGCGGCTACCTGGAGAGTCTTGGTCTTGGCCATCCTGAGGCATTGATCTTCCAGGTCCTTCTTTATGTATTACTAAGTTTTCTTTGTCTCTTACTTCACCCTTTTGTTATACCTTTCATATAGGCAGTTGGAGATCTTGGCCATTGGCCCCTGGTAGAATACTTTTCAGAATTATATAAAAAAGCTCCCCTGAAAAAGACTCAATTAAAGAACAGAGACTATACAGATGATAAAGTACAAATGACTAATAAAGACAATTAAAAACAATCAACAATACTGGCCATCATAGAAAAGTAAATTATGCAAGCAAGAGATCCCATCAGGATCCAGGAAATGACTTTATTAAAATAGCAAACAACAACAAGTCTGGCAAGACTATAGGTGAAAAGCGTACTATTACACTTTAGGTGGGAATCTAAACTAGTGCAACCATTATGAAATCAATATAGAGATTCCTTAAAATACTAAAATTAGAACTTCCAATATATTAGAGCCTAGACACATGCAGAATCACCAGTCCAGGCACTCTGACATGAAATGATTTATTGGAGGTAGAAGCAAGCAGGTGGGCTGTCTAATGGACCAAGATGGCCCAGAAGAAAAAGGGACAGGGGATTTCATAGGGCTTTTGGGCAAGGGTGTCTGCAACCTGGAGCAGCCGAGGGAGAGCTAATCTCTGTATGACTACCTTGTCCATGAGGGACTTTCAAAGTTCCAGCAAGGACAGTTTCTGTGGTTTGCCTCAGCTTGGATCCAAGATACAAAGTTGGGTGGAGTTGTTTTCTGTGGTTTCACCCTGACTTGAGGTCAAAAGGAAATGAGCCTCAAAGGGCAAGGGTCTTAACATTTTGGACTCTGATAGGAAAGAGGGTGATGAAGTCATGTTATGTGACTGGCTGGGGGCAATGAGGTGTCTGAGTGCGCAGGTGTCAGGAGGAGTCAGAGGAGGGTGTAGAGTAATCCTCTGTTGGGTCTCTTTGGCGAGAGCTTGTAAGAGCAGTCTGAGAGAAGCATTTGGTTAAAATTTTTGGTATTTAATCTGGTATTGCAAATCAAGTAAATAAAGCAGGGGCTAACATGAGCATAATAGCAAGCCCTGCAGGAGGTATTGGGAGGGGAGCTAGCAAGGGAAGATGGAGTTCCATGCACTTTGTCCACCCCATCCCAGAGATCCTAGCCATTGGCAATCTTGTGCTCTCTCCTCGGATTCCTTGATCTTTTGGCTGACAATGCCCAATTGATTTGCAAAGTAGCAACATTCTTCCCCAGGAAGAAGCCTGTTCCCCCTTTTTCCAGAGTTATGAGATCTAAGGCTTGGCTGCTTTGTAGGACCATGCATGAGAGTTGTATTTGGCTGTGTGTTACAGTGAAGGTTTCAGCTCCATGATCTACATCATATTCTAATTTGTTGGTTGACTGATAGTGTTGTCCTAGCGAGGTCCTAAGTCCTGCAGCTCCCAGGGTCACCCCTAAGAGAGCTGTACCCACAAGGATGCCCACATGGGCAGCCCATTTTATCGTATGTGGTGTGGGGGTATTCCTAAGGAAGAAGGCATCTTGAAACTCCAAGTCAGTGTATATGTTGAAATTAGGGATCGCAGGGAAATTATGAGTGAAAAACAGTGTCTGAGTCAGCAGGGACTGAGCCTGTCTTTAGGGGTCATGTAGGTCAGCCAGCAACACCCTTGAGATTGTATATCTAATATAGCAATTTTAGAACTAAAGAAGAACACTATATGTGGTTTCTGTGTCAGCAAGGAAAGAGTTTTTGTTCATTTGTTTGTTTTTTAACCTGAGTTCTTCAACAAGATTTGGGGCTCTAACAAAGGTACCTTGATGCGGGCCATGGACCTCAAGCTTTGTTGTTTCTCTTCAGCTGCAAGGCCAAACCGGTCAAGTACTGATGGAGCTGAGGGTCATGAGTTTTCCGGTGAGGCACAGAGCTGGATGATTTACTGCCTCTCTGGCAGACAGGGCAGTCACATTTCCAGTGACCCTTAAGCTTATAGATAGAGCTGGGTCCCAGTCATAACAATAGATTGGGACAGGCTCATGCCCGGTGTCCTTTGTTGCATTTGAAACTGATCAGAAAGGCCTTGGGTGGCAGCATTGTTTACTATCAGAATTACCTTGTTAAGATTCTACTTTGATGGGAGCTCCAAGGATCACAACTCTAAGTAGGCATGTCTGTAGTTAATTTTTGTCTCTATTATTGAAGATACAGAAAGTCAGGTTAAATAAATTTCCTTGTAGAGTCAGAGTTGAGATCTGTCTTGTTAGCTTGAAATGAATTTCAGGAGCATATAGGACATAAAATAGGAATTAATAACAATTATTTAAGAAGAATCTGGAAATATATTAGTATACTTAATTTGGAGCAATACTCTTGACTATTAGAATTTTATCTGAGTATTAAACATGTTGAAATATAAAGTATAACCAGAGAACTGTCATTTTTTACCAACCATGGACATTTTAGTAGTTAAATTCCTTTTGAATGTTAACAGACAATAATTATGTAATTTTGTAGAGATCATTTGACATTAATAGTCATATATAGCAGCACAGCATAACAATCATAACAGATGTTGAAATCCCCATTTTGGCATGTGTCTATAGTTAATATTTATTGGTATTATTGAAGACATGGAAAGTCAGGCTAAGTAAGATTCCCTGTGGGGTTTGAGGGCTGCAGTTTGAGGTGTATGTATATAATGGCACATAAACAGGATATGTATCACTTAAATATTTGTAATGACATATAAAGAAAAACAAATACGCAGGATACAAATGAACAATTACGTAAAAATACAAACAAATACATGGGACACACATGATCATATCAGAGTGCACTCAGACATATTTCTGGCCAGGTTAGATTATGAGGACCTTTTTAAGTTTGTAGTTATGAGACTAGTCAGAACTTTTATAGGTCAAATAGCAGGGATCACTTATTAAAAAGAATTTGAAAAATGTAAAAAGCCTCTTATTTATAGTTAATATGTTTGTTTAGATCTGTTAATATGTTAGTTTATCAGGTTTGAGTAGGAGCAAGAAAACTAGCAGGGTGTAAGGCTTAGTCACAGCACAGTGGAGGAGCACTGAAAGCTCACACATTTTGGACTTGCAAGATGGCAAGAGTGGCATCTTAAGGGAGTGGCAGGAAGATGTGACTCGGAATCTCTTTTTCTGTGGAATCTCTTTTTCCTAACAAGAGCCCTCCTGCTGAGGTGGCTGAGGGGCAGGGGGATTGAAGGGGGAAGTTGAGCAGGGGCTTTACTGCATAGGGCAGCTTGTTTGCTAAAAGGCTGTTATCCTTCCTGTCGCCCACTAGCAGAGGGAGGCGCTCACGCTGGTGGGGAGGGAATGTGCCATTAGTTGTTTCTGGACCACACTTTGTCCCAAAATGAGAAACCTGGAGGAAAAAGAGACTTTGGTTATGCACCAGGAAAGTGAGGAATGCAACAAGATGAACTTCACCAGCAGAGGGGAGAGGGAGCAGAGAGAAAGAGAGAGAGGTCTACAAAGACCCAGAAAGTTGAGAGGTCAGAAGATGAAATAGTATATGTGTGGGCAACTGACCGGGGGCTCTGGTGGTGGCTGGTGGCAGAAGCAGCAGGGTGGTCGCTCTGGTGAAGGCACTGAAAGCTGGGGCATAGGGGAATCTGATCTGACCTAGAGAAATAGGACGATGAGCTGGTTTTGGGTATGGGGGAGGGTTGAGTCCTTAGAGCAAATGAAGGCTTCTAAGGGATTTTTGACACTTTCTGCTATGACAGAGTTTTCAGAGGTTAAAAGGTTTTTTCCTCAGGGGATTTGCTTCAGTTGTTGACTTTGTGTTGTGGCCAAGCCCACTGGCAGGGAAAGGTTAATTTATTCATTTATTTTGGTTTTATGACCTCCTAGAGGCCCAGGGAGCCAACATTATGGATGAGGCATCCCAGTACAGTGTCTTTTTGAGGTTGGAAATGAAGATTTCCTGTGGTCACTGAATTCGAACTGAGTTGGGCTTCAAAATTCGAGGGTGGTCATCACTCCTTCCCCTAATAATGAAGAACAGTGTGTGGCTTCCAGATCTAATCTGCCCAGTCATCACCAGGGGTCAGGGGGTGTCCTCAGAGGTCAGAGATGACTGTGTTGCCTCACAGTGTCACAGGAATGGGTACACAGTCCATTCTGTCCATACGTGGGCCTGTGGATTTTGGAATGAGGAAGGGTGTCACTCATGTTCAGCAGGACAAAAGCACATCAACCCTCTGCCAAGGACCATGGAGATAGCTTCCCCCAAAAAATGGGACCAGAAGTCTAGGTGGGACTCAGCTCACTGAATTGTATGGGGTGGACCAGTGTTGGATGCAGGCTGGCAGCAGCAAATAGGTAGATTCAAGTACAGAGAAATTCAGTCAATGAGCAGTGTGCTCATGACAGACGGTTTTGTCTCCCAGGAGCCTCACAAGGTGTTCCACGTCGGAGTCACAAGGCACCAATATGATAGGTTTTTTAGGAATGGAGCAAAGACATAGGAAAGATAAAAGAAGCCTTCATTAGCTCCAAAGGCACAGAGAGAATTGAGGGCAGATGTGACACATAGATCCTCTGGCTTGAGACAAAGAAAGGTCAGACACGGAGTGGAGTTCGAGGGGCAGTGGGAATATGGGGCTGTGGTTGTGGAAGAAACTCAGGTGGAGGGTGTTGGCCTTGGTACAGGAAAAGAGGGTCATCCAGGGAATCTGTGGGTCCTGAGAAATCTTAGTTACAAATAATTTAAAAATGAAGATTTTTCACTAAAACTGGAATATAGTACTTTTGAACATGGGTTCAGTATCCGGAGATGGAAGTGAAAATAAAATAAAAACTTACCATGTGTTCAAAACACATACTTACCACTAAAATGAATGTAAACTTTGTATAATTTAAACATAAACTAATGCAAAATTTTAAAATACAATCAATTCCTATAATGTTGATCACTTTGTACAAGCTGATTTTTCTTTTTTCTATCTTGATATCAGTATGCCTCAGAAATGTATTCCTACCTAAAGATTATTTTGCTACACCAGAGAATTACAACCCAAATAAATACTACTAACAAACTCTAGTATTGACAGCACAACAGCTACAAAATATGAAAATATAAACTATTTTTTTCATGGATAACAGCATGTTTTGACATTATATTCAATGATAATTCTCTTAATGTGGCATGTAACAAATGCTGATTTCTCTGGTAGTTTTCAGATTGCATCTGTCATGAAATTACTACGAATAAAGTAATTTTGACTTGGAAAATTAACTACAGAAATTGTCTTTAGATATCAAGCAATAACCTTCCCTCCCTAACTCCCTCTCTTCTTTCCTTTCTCATTTCTTCCATTCCTCTTTTATCCCCCCTTCCAGTTATTTATACCATTATGGAAGCTTTTATGTTGCAATCGATATACTGTGCACTAACAAAAAACAATTCTACATTAATTATTGCATGGCTGCAAATTTTTGGCTTGTGTTGCTTTAAATAATTAGTGGTTGCAAATGATATCACTATACAATTAAAGATAGTTTGGAAAACAATACTTCACACAAATTATGGATTGCTTATTCACTTATCTGTTTTCTTTGTTTTGTCCAGCGAAATATGTGAAAATATGTGTGTGTGTATGTGTGTGTGTGTGTGTCTGAGTTTGTAGGGCTTGTATCCTATGTAATGTTGTAAAATATGGTATATTTCAGGCAATATAACTTGAAATCGACTTGTGCAAAGCACTATTTTGAAAAAATTTTAAAAATAAACAAATTTCTATATTGAGATATTGCTTAGCTCTTCTAACACTGTAGCTCATTTCTATGGATCATATGAACACATACTGGACCATGAAAGCTGCACCAACTAATAGAAGAAAAGTACACAGGATCAGAACGAGATGAGTCATGAAAAGAGAAGGATTATGATTCAGTGCACACCACTGCACCCAGGAGAGTATTACTCACTCTGAAGAACACAGTAAACTGGAGGTTATTTTCCATCCAGTGAATGAATAAACTATAGAAATATTTCTGCATCCAGAAAAGCAAATTAGTGTGTATCCAATTCAGTATTTTACACAGTGAACAGGTAACTAAACAGGAGATATTCTAAAAGATCATGAATTTGATAATATATGTTTATCCTTTTGAATAAATCCATGCCAATTTTGTCAAACCAGATAAACTAGGGAAGAAATCATTACTCAGATGACAAATTCCTGTACAAAGAGTTTAGATGGCCAGAGTTTTTGGTAGATTAATTTTACTATACATCAAAACCAAACAATCTGAACAAGACACAGGATTATGAACTTTACTTGAAGGACATAAATCATGAACCTAAAATTTTAAAAGTATCTTTTTTTATTTTAGGAAAGGGTCTACAGGATGTTCAGGGTCTCACTACTAGATTGGACTTCTGGTGATCGCCTATTTACAGCATGCCAAGAGTTTACATGCTTAAGCCAGGAACACCAGTCTCAATTGCCATCTCAGTACACCGCTGGGGTGGGACCAGAATGGCAGGCCCAGGGATGGAACCCCAGGCCCTGTGCCTGCTTGCAGATGCTATAATCTGCTGAGCTCTTTGGCCACTCCCCTTTAAAAATATCTTTGAAGTAAGTTTTATCACAATTTTTTAAAAGTATCTTGTATTAAAAATATTGCATTCATATAAAATGTGTGCGAAGGACATAGAATATTATGTTACAAACAAACTTAGACTACAAAGCTACAATGAGGAGCTAGAACTAAAGCCAAAGTAACAATGAAATTTGAATTTTCCACATTCTCTGAGAGCATGAAATCTATAAAATTCTGATTCTATAGACCCTCTGCAAAATGCCAGGCATGGTCTCAAATTCTGTACTTGCATATTTTTTTCTGTTACCCTCATTCATAGTCATATTAAGGTTCGTATTGTGCACTATTTCTTCTACAAATTTTGTTTTACAATGTGTTTCTAGTGATGTTAGCTTGTATATCATACATTAAGAGAAGGTACGTATCCCGTGTTTAAAAATTTTTTCTGAAGTATATTGAAAAGTAAAATTTGTGACTATGATTTGTCATTGATGCTCTTCAAAATCTGTTATCTGTCACTGATTTAACGTTATTAAATTAAATTTTTATCATATTCTAATACTTTAAAGAAATATTTTATATATGCTATATATACATATAAACATTGAGATATTCAACTTATTTATTTATACATCATATGAAATATGAGTAAAACAGATGCCACTATTATTTTATTATGCTAATGTTCTTTTAATGGAGATATGTGAATGCTGGTCATTTAATCTTTGGTCATATCATAGGTGATGTTGAATAACAGTAGCGGCAACATTTTTCCTGTCTCAATTTCATTAATAATTTCAAACTTCCTAGCAATTATTTTTCTAGATTATTTCTTCCAGTTCTTGACATCTGTTACCTATTTCAATGAGATTTATAATAATTGATACTATTAACTTTTGTTATTTTTTTCTGAGTTCCATTTCTTTCTTTCTTTCTTTCTTTCTTTCTTTCTTTCTTTCTTTCTTTCTTTCTTTCTTTCTTTCTTTCTCTTTCTTTTCTTTTCTTTTTTTTTGGAACTGGGAATTGAACTCAGGTCCTTGCACTGGCCAGAGAAGCACTTATTCCACTGAGCCAGCTCCTCAGCCCCAGAGTTCCATTTCTTAACAGTGTAAATATAATTGTCTCCCATTTTGATTGCAGCCTCTATCCTTCCATTTTATTCTTTTAAGAAACAAAATATTCTCAAAATAAAATTGCTGTAATAGGAAAATAGTATTGTAGAAAAATAAATGAGATTAGTTTTTAAATAACTTAATGACATTAACATTCATTCTGCTGGTGTTGACACGGGCTGTACAATCATCCATCACTCTCTCCTGTCCTCTTAGAAAATTCGTTCAAATCTTATCACTTCACAACTCCAACAATATTTCCCTAATTTTACTTTTATTTAATGCTTTTTATCTACTTATAAAATAGCATAAGATAAGAAATTTCAAAACTACCAAGGCTACTACTGAACACATGCCTGATATCTGCTCATGAACTGTGACATTTGATGGAGGGCTGGTTTGGATTCTTACTGAAGTTTCCACACTCTGCTAGCTCAGGAGATATCCTTTATATTTGCTCCTAAAAATCTTTTTACATTTTGTGTTATTGACATTTTCCTGTTTATAGTTTTTGGTCCAACATTCAATCACTCATCTGCTGCTGAGAAAAGGGTCCGACACACACAACTTAAAGAAGACAAGTTTATTTTGTGAGGAGGGTTGCCCTGCACAGATATGTTCCCTTAGCAGCATTATTCCATCCCTGAACTCTTAAACCTTTGGGGAGATATTTTCATTATTCTTTTTTGGTGCCAAGCATAAAATTATCCAGTTTTAAAAATCAAACTAGACATGAACCTTTATAGAAATCCCCTCTTATTTCAGCAGCCTCTCCATTTCTGTGCTGTAAAAGTGTTTACAATTCTCCTGTCTGCACATAGTCAGCAAATGGATTCTTCTCCATTCTGTCACAATCACAATCCAGCTTGCATTTTCTTCTCTGATTGCTCTGAATAACTTCTATTTTTGTGATGATAACTAGTTGCATATTGGCAAGTATAGTAGGGAATCTCTCCTGAAACACTGTTGGGCAGCCAGGACTTTAAATCATGGCTCTTCCTTCAGTCTCATTGCCCATTAGACTATTATTTTTTTAGTCTAAGTTATTCTTTGTCTTGTTGTCTATGATTCCAGGCATGTGCCACTCCACCCAGACTTGGTGACCAGCTCAGCACACGAGGGGATGGAGCCGGCATGGCCTGTGGTACCAGGCCTCGAACCCTGGTCCCTGCATTTGTCTAAGAAATTGCTTATTATGCTGAGCTGTCTCACCAGTCCTCAGAAATTCTTTTCTATTCTTACTTCCATGTGGGTCTACTTCACGTGATTAAATTATTTAAATAAACTCAATTACCTACCAATTTTGTTTCTAGCTAAAAGCTTTCCCCAGAACAACAGATGAGCTTATGCTACTATTAATTAAATGCCTCTTTCTTCATTATCTAATAGTTAACTCAGACCTACTAGAGTATCAATAAATTTCTGCCATTACCTCATGAAAAACATGTGAACATGGAGGCCTAAATGAACTGCTAAGGTAAAGTAAATGTCCGCATAAGCTGCGGCCCTGGTGTAAAGGCAGAAAAACAGGTTGTTGCACAGCTTGCTTTCCCGGCCGTCTTTGCTCACTTATGTTTTCAGATGGTTGCTGCCAGTCTTCCCAATTCGTCAGATTCCATGCGGCACACACATTGCAGTTCTGCGCGCTTTAAGGAGAGAAAAATGATAAACCCTACCGATGCTTCAGTTTAAATTCTCCTTCTATGCTTTTCTATACTCCCTCATAATCGCCAATTGGAAAGAAGTTTTTGGTACTATTTCATTTTTCCCTTCCAAGAATTTGTATCTCTAAATCTCATAAAGCATTTTCCACTGTCAGGTTAAGTTGTCTAGCTACGCTAAGGAGGAACCCTAACCACACGAATCAGGGTGAAGGTTAGCGGAGGTATATCGCAGCAACCATATCAGTTACCAGAATGGTCATGCGATTTGTCACATATCATTTCTCATAGTTATTTATGGGTTGAGTCCTGATTGACTGGCCGGCTGGCTGACTGTTAATTTACTTGTTTGTTTTCGAGGATCATTTCCTGAACAAAATCCCTCCACCCACATTCTTATTGAAGGTCTTTCTATAGGACTCCAATTAAGAATGTAATTCAGTAGAACTCTGGGAAAGAAGGAAAATGACAATAACTCATTCATATGACAGGCAACAAGGAGTGTGGACATGCAAAAGACGGGAGGCAATATATACCAGGTAGGAGCAAAAACATTTAACAGAATAATGAAGCAAAATAAAAAGTCATGTCCTGGGGAAGTGAAGAGCTAGTGAGCCTTCAAAGTCGTGATGGACAGGAGGAGGATAGGCAATTTAAGAGAGCTAAGCACAGGCCCAGTGAAAGTTTGGTATTTAATTACACTTAATAGGATTTCGTTGTGAAATTATATTTAAGAGCATATAACCCTTCATGTTGTTTTTCAATAAGCCAAGAGGCGGGAATGGTGAGATACCAGAGGGGACAAACCAGACCATTAAAAACCTCAAAGGTTACAAGAAACCATTGTATTACTGAGTAAATAGTGTTTGGTTTTAGAGTAAATGTAGATGATGTAATGGAGAAAGAAGGCTCTTGTCCTTGATGAGGAGAGGAAATAAAGACATTTCATAAAATGTGTATAAGTAGCACTAACACTAATGGGTCAGTCTATCAGAAAGTTACAATGGCAGAACAAGTATAACAATCTTTTTTAGGAATTTTGCATATATTTGTGTATATAGTGCTTGTAAATGTACTACTTATCCAATATTAAACGTTTTTATTCATATCATAAGATGCAGTATATGTTTACATGTCCTGGTAGAAACAAAATTTTTATCCTATATATGTATATGTATGTCCATATATAAAATAAACTGCAAATACATAAATTGAATTTTACTTATTTTAAACTTTGTTAAATAATGGTATCATCATAGTAGATGAAAGAAAGATGTAGTTCAGTGTAGAACATTTGATTCACATGTGGAAAGCCTGATTCAAACTTCAGCTTAGAGACCATAGCTAAATATTAGCACCATATATTCTAACACACAGGGAAACATTGGCAATGAGAAAACATAAATTTATAAATCAAGTCCTAAACATTTCTTAATTTATATTTCTCCTCTGCCTTCCTTTCACCATCCCTCTATTTCTTTCTGCCATTTCTTCCCTCCTTCTCTAATGTAAATGTGTTCTAAATACTGTTCCTTCCTAACCATAGATTACTGAAAATATCAAACAAATACTTCATGTATATTTATTCACTTATAAATTAAACAGATGTTAACTGAATGGTTACTGAGTGCTAGACATAGTGCTAAAGATTTGTCTGATAGGACGAAAAGTGAATGTTAGTCCCCTGGCCTCAGGGTTACATCTGCGTATGATAAAGAATAGAACACTTCCAGGAAACAGTGTTATAATTAACCATGGTGTCGATTTGAATTGTAGATGTATAGCTGGTTGACTGAGTGTAGTTGTGAGTGTGTGTACAGACAAAAGCAGAAAGAAGACCCACCTCAATGGAGGTGGCACCAGTGAAGAGGCTTGTACTCTGGATGGCACAAAATGAAAAGAAGGAACTCTGTCCCTTCTGCTTCATTAGAGGAGATCAAGTCTTCAGCATCACCCCACAAGCCCATCCTCAGACATTCAACCCTATAAAGCAAACTTTTTAGCCTTCCAGGACAAAGCCCCCTGCATCCTAGTACAGAAACACAGGACTCTGCAATGATTTCCACATGCTCCACATTTGACTGGATCCTCTAGCTCTTGGTGCACACAAAACACTTGTGTATTCTTCTACACCGGATACAGGGGTCATTGTATGCCTACCTTGTAACCCTAATTGATACAGCAGAAAATGGAATAAATACACCTGCATTTACAAACCATGATGAGTACCATGGAGAAATATAAGGAGAAGAAATTTAAGAAGGACCAATACAATGTTATGGAACTTATGTTAGAGTGGAATTCAGATTGTGTTAACAGAAATGTGTGGCCCCTTTGATGGCTTCTTCTTCTTCTTCTTCTTCTTCTTCTTCTTCTTCTTCTTCTTCTTCTTCTTCTTCTTCTTTTCTCCTCCTCCTCCTCTTCCATTTGTTCCTCGTCCTCCTTCTCCTCTTCCTACTCTTCCTCCTCCATCTCTTCCTCCTCCTCCTTCTCTTTCCTTTTTTTTTTAGCAGTGATACACTGCAGGTATGTAAGTACATATACTGTTTCCATACAAAGAACAGGTCCATCTAATTTTCACTGTAAAACTATATAGCAAGACATATTTGAGGGCACTCAAGGGCCCATAATCAATTATCTAGACATAGTAAGCATATTGCACAAAAACAAGATCCATCACAGCCTTCATTATTGCATCTGAAATACAGTCTAAATTTTCTAACAGAGTCAGACTTTTTAAAAGAAAAAACAGATGTCCTACATTCAAAAATGGTATATGCAATATTTAGAATAAAATAACCCTGAGAATTAAAATCATACCATTTTCCTGATCTCCAAGTGAGATTTTTGAGTTTAATATAACTGATGACAGAAGACAAACTGAGTGCTCTGTTCTCCTATTTCACTGAATTTGGGTTTGTTCTTTTTCTGTCTATCATTAAATTATTTTAATCAAAAAGTAAAGATCAAAAAGTAAAGTAGTAAAAGAAGATTTTATTCACAAAATATGGCAGCAAGGGATAATAAGAATAAAAACTTAGCAAGGAACTTAGTTCAACTTCAAATAAAACAAGAAATAAAACTATGTGGCTCTGCAGGTTGGAAGACACATGGATATAAATGGTAGGGGTATCTCTGACAGGGGAAATTCATGTTACAGTAATCTATCTAGGTTTTTTTTTTTTTCACTATAGCAGGCTCTGCTGTCCAATATGACTTGGGGAGTGGGGATTTTTTTTCCCAGCAAGAAAGTATAATCAAGTAACAAGGGCAGAGAATGGGGACAAGATTCTCTGTACTCTGACTGAGCAAGTTTTTCACTGAAACTGAGCTGAATAAACTCATGAAGGATAGACCTTGAAGCTCAGGGGAGAGGATTCACAGGAGAGAGAGGATTGTTCAGCCAAGGAATTCAAATTTATTATCACATCTTATCCCTTGCTTTGGTGCTAATGCTTAGTAAAATGCTTCCTAAGGATTGGTACAAATCATTTACACATTTATACAAAGAAAACTAAACACGTCACATTTTTATTTTAGATGTACCTTAAACCAAAATTCACATCCAGTAATTAAACGCAATGAGATGCATGCAAAATCGCTTCTATGGCAATTCTAGAAGAAATAAGGTACATTATAAGAGTCTGGGAATATAGCTCAGCAGCACAGCCTGCCTGGCAGGCATAGATCCTGAGTTTGATTCTGGTAAGCACCCCTGCAAAAAATATATATTATGAGAAAGTTTAAAATAATCAAATTCATATTAAGGGATGTTCTACAAAATAGCAGCACTTTGTCTTCAATGGCATCAACAGTCAAGGAAAATGGACTGTTTGCAAGAGAAGGAGAATAAATATAGATGGCAAAGTAGTGCAACAAGAAAGAAATAAGGACAGAGAGAAAGGAAAGAAAGGCAGGAAGGCAAGAAAGAAAGAAAGAAGGAAAGAAAGAAAGAAAGAAAGAAAGAAAGAAAGAAAGAAAGAAAGAAAGAAAGAAAGAAAGAAATATGGATGTACTCTGGGATAATGAAGTATAATACTGAACTTTGATCACATTATTTTTCTTTTTTTTTTTTTGTATTTTAGTACAGGGTCTATAGGGTCGCACCATGTGAATTGGGCTTGTAATGATCTGCCGGTGTTCAGCTCCCAAGAGCTGGGATTCCAGGTGTGCACCACCATTCCCAGTCTTAATCGTCCTCTTCAGTGTGCTCTGCAGGTGAGGCCAGCAAGACAGGCCAGAGCTTGAACCTTGGATGCTGCACTCTGCCCAAGGAGGTGCCTTAATCTGCGGAGCTACTTGGCTGGCCCACATCAGTATTCTCGAAGACAGATTTAAGTAGAAAACATTTTCCAGAGTGGTCAGCATTAGTAATCTCAGTCCTTTCTAGAATGAGGCAGGACACTGGAAGTTCAAGGCCAGCCTTGGCTAGAGCATATTCACGGACATCTCCACTCCGGAAAAGGGAAGAAAAATCTATTTTTTCACAATATCATTTGTTTATTTCTTAAGTATGAAAGACAAAATAAATTTCTATAACCCTCTGTGAAATTCAGAGATTTTCATTAAAGATCTTATAAATGAAGTTAATAATATAGTTATTTAATCACTGAAAAAAATCTTATGAGCCATGTGATGAGACCCTTTATTTACAGGACAATAGAATTTAGTCAAATCCATTAAGACTGACTGGAAATTTCTTTTCCTCCTAATATACACTGTTTGAATTAGAAAACACAACAAATATTTTTTTTCTAAAAAATTGTGACCTAAACAACAGTACTATTCATGTACCTCAAATACTTGGCTTCACTGCAAACACACTTAGCCCATCATTCTTGCCTCTCAGAAAGCAGTACTTATGTCATTTGTGCTTTTGACCTGCATCTGTGTTGCACTGTTTCAGAAGCTTACCTTTAATTTTTACATGGGAGAATGGTCAGAAATCACCAGGAGTCTGATCTAAGTGACCCAAGTGGAGAAGGGCACAGTGAAATAGCTTATGAGCTTATCTTTCTGTAGCATGGTGCCAGCTGCAGTGTTCCCTAGATTGATATTTCACCCAGGAAGACATTGACGAAAGAGGATTTTTGAATGGCATCAGAAAGTGGCGTACTATAAAAATGATCCCTGAAAGTATACATCGTGAGGCCATAATATTAAGCTGAGCTATAATGGCTATGGTTGACAATTTCTTTGAATAACTCACTATGATTGTAGAATGCTGGACTGTGTTGGATTGTGGTGTCGAGTTCAAGCACCTAAGTTCGTTGAATGTCAATGGAGGGCCCACCTTTGACAGGTGTAGACAAAGGAAGGGGTGTAGAAAGAAAAAATCATGATGTGTGTGTATGGACAGTACAGTTGGGATAGATAACGCTGTGCTTCTATATAATTCTATGAGAGGCAAGATCTGCACTAATGGTGGTTGGACAGGATATTATGTCGGCTTCTAGTACTACGGTCATCCACTAGGAAAATAATTATTGAATTTTTGATATAATTCAGGTATAAAAAATAAGTAAGCAGCTACACTCTTAATTCACTGATAAAAGATATCTGCTAAAATAATATCTGTAAATATAATATCATGTATGCACCTTGTACAATACCAAAACGTTATGAAAACAGTCTGCAATGTATTAATTTATCGCATCTGTCTTGTTAAGGTGTCTTGAACCTGTCTGAGTGACATTTGTACTTCAATAAAATGAAAAGAAAAAAAAAAAAAAAAAAAGAAAGTGGCTACCAGAACACGAAAAATATATTCAAAGCAAACGGAAGGGTAAGAATGGAAAGCTGCCACTGAGTGTTTAAATCCTACCTGATAAACATTCCTTTTAATGTTATTACCATGGTCTATATATTTAAAGGCTAGCCACTACTTCGTTAAATGTTTTTAAACTGCCTTTAGTATCAAGTTGAAATCATGTAATTTAAGAATTATTTGCTTCTTGGCAGATTACAGAGGTGGTACAGGGTAAACACATGGCAAGAAAAGCAGGGTGTACAGGTATGGTAGTACATGCCTATAATCTCAGCACTTTGGGAGCTGAGGCAGGAGGGTCATTGCCAGTTCAAGACAATCTATGCTGCAAGTGAGTGAGCTCAAGGCCAACAAGAACTGCATAGCCAGACCCTGTCTTAAAAAGATTCACAATAGTAGTAGTAGTAATAGTAGTAGGAGTAGTAGCAGCAGCAGTAGTGATAGTAGCAAAAAGTAATAATACAAAAGAAATACAGGCCAAATGTGTTAATTTCTTGTGAATTATTTCCCTCTTTGTAAAAGCATTCAGGGCAGTTTTCTACCCTGATGAATATCAAATCCTAACCACTCCCAGGATTTACGTCTAGATACCATAATCAGATTATGTTGCCTTTTTTTATACCACACAGTGTGGATTTAATTGTAACCTATGTGCCTCTCCAGTGACACATGGAAGCCCTATCCAAACCATATCAACTTTGTTCTTCACAGTTCTGAGGAAAAATGTGATGATCTCATAATTGTGAATAATTTATCAAAAACTGTGCTTAGTAATTTACTTGCATATTAAAAAAATAGAGAATGTGTATTATACAAATTGTATTAATACCTCAAAAGTACAATTCACAAAATGAAATGGAGAATAAGACAATATTGTTTTGAAGAACAGCCATATTACATGGCCATCTTGAAGTCTTGTTATGGGATTAATTAGAAATAATGAGCTTTGTGTGGAAACTTTTACACTGTGTCTCAAAGGGATTGTAAATAATATAAATCTGAAGAGCTAATAAGAAATGACAAATGTATTATATTATGTAGAAAAACACTAAAGAACAATTGAGTAATTTTTTTCCAATTATGTCCCAGCACAGAAAGAAAAAAGGTATCATTGTCACAAATTCTCTTTCAATTACAATAATATAAAACACAGCATTTTAGCTACTTAATTACTGTTGTGTCCTGGTGAAAAGAGAAATGGTTTCTCTAACATAAGCTAACATGGTCTTTTCACAGAATGCAACAAATAATTTTTTTTTGCTGAAATACCAAGCTACCTTTATTAACTTAATTTGAAAGAGTGATTCTTAAAGATAAAAGAGTAATTTCTCAAGTACATCAGTGCCAGAGTTTGTGTTACATAGAATCTAATTACAGAGCATGACTCCTAAAAGAATCAGAGGTGAAGAAACACAGCATAGTTATGGAAGCAAACCTTCAAAGACAAATACATGCCCTCTGTAATTCTAGGGAATAAAGACAATTGCAGTCACACATGTTCAAGAGTAGCCAAGTGTCTAAGCCGATAGGTCAGTGTATTTCCCTCCCCTGTCTCCCGTCAGTTCTGTAGTCTGTATCAGTACATCTATTGTAGTATTGTATAGAAGAGTCGGAGACACTGAATATAAAACATGTATTGTAATAAAACTTTTATTTAGCACAATCACAGTAGCAATGGTATCACAGAAGACAAACCAAAGATGCCTTAAAGGTAATGATTCCTCAAGTATAGACATGGCAGTGATTCATACTTAGTGTCTTAAATGATAAGCAAAAGTTTTCCCAAAAATTGAAAAAGCTGATTTAACTAAACTATGTTTTTGTTTTATATGCAGAATTATTATAAAATTGCAGAAATATAAGATTTTTTAAAAATTATAAGTGTATTAATTACAGTATCTGTGCATAGCACAGGAGAAGAGGTTGTGGATGAAAGAGAAAGGGATCAAAAACAAATGTTGGGGGAGGAGGAGATGTCTCGGTGGAATAAGTATTTCCCCGGCAAGTGCAAGGGCCTGAGTTCAAACTCTGGTTCTGCCAAAAACATAAAAAGAAGTTATTTTCTAGTCCTTTGGAATTCTGAATCAAATACTTAAAGTGTAAATGTATTACAGCACCAAAACAAAACACCCTCATATTTTCAAAAGCTGCTAGTGTAAATACTATTACATGCAACAAAAAATTTTTAAATATTTGTCTGACTCTAATCACATTCACCTAGGATATTCACTATCAGTTATTCACTCACTCATTCCACATGCAATGTTTATAAGGATGAACTTCTCCAAAAAACTCATAACTACATTAAAAATCCTCCAGGTTATTTGATCTTGGCTGTATAGAAAATTAAGCTTCTATCAAAATGAAATACTGCAGATCAAGAGCCAAAATTACCTTGGCTATTATTGTGAACACTACTTTTAAATCTAAAGGACAGCCCAAGGCTGGCCAAATGGCTCAGCGGATTAAAGCTCCTGCTTAGGCAGGTACAGTGGCAGGGTTTGATGCCCATAGTGCTGTGCTGGGCCATCTCCCGGGGCGTGCTGACATGGCAATTGAGACTGGGCCTGGTGGCCCAAGCCCGTAATCCCAGCTCTTTTGAGGAAGAAAAGAGGAAGATCACTATGAGTCTGATCTACATAGTGAGACCCTGGAGACCCTGTCCTAAAATAAAAAAAAAAAATTAAAAAAATTTAAAAAAGACAACCAAAATGCCTCATGCATTAGGAGGAGGGGCTTCTGACAGGGGATTGGATCACAAGGACACTGCACTCACGGGTGGATTGATCCACTGACACATATTTAGGTGAATGTGCCACAGGAGACAGCACACAGGGGGAGGAGATGGTTCATGGGCGCACCGTTTGGAGTGGCATTCCACACTCTGGCTTTTCATGTCCTCTCTGGCTCTGCCCTGCTCTTTCGAGATGCCATTTCTGCTTTGGAACCATTGTCCAAAAACTGAAGCCTCTGAAACGGTGAGCCAAAATTGAACTTTTCTCTTTTAAATTTTTATGCCTGTTTCAGCCACAAAAATATGGTTAGCAGTCAATTCAGCAGTCATTTGCTTTTCACCACTATATCTGATCTTATGTACTTATGGTAGATAAATTATGAGGAATGTATTCAACTTAATAGACCTCCAACTGTCAGCAGCCTTAGAACTAAAATAATACTTGAAACTTGAATAGGGAAGAGATTTCCCTCTTTTCTGCAGCATTTCTACACAAGGCCCTAATTTCATATGTTCTATAAATATATTGATTCATGATCACCTTTGTTCTGTTGCTATAAAAGTTCATATGGCCTCTTCCACACTAGAGGCCATTATTCGGGGGACATTAAACCCATTTAAAGGCGATAAACACATTTATCTTACAAGAAGCTATTTATATTCTCTTAAATCAGAATTATTACATTATCAATAGTGTAGCCTATTGCAGATTCCAATGCTGCAATTTTCTCACTTAAAAAACCTGTGTTCTCCTTATAAGCAAATTTTACGGTGAAGCAAAGCAGATATTAAATGAGAGCGTAATATAGCAGCACGTTCTGATTATAGAATGAATACAGATGTCATGTGCTAGATGTAAATTGAAGTTCAGGTGAAAAAAGATCATTATGTGAACTGTTTGGAAAGATCTGCAAGGAATAAAGAATGAAGAAAATTTGGATCTGAGGGTTAAAGAAAATCTTCATCTGCATAGATGTGAAACTGAAAGATTACATACCTTGAATTTTGTAATATCAAGTCTGGTTGGCTATATAAGCATTTTCCAGAATTTGGTTGTTAACAAAAATGAATGAATGCACTTGACTCTCTCTCTCTCTCTCTGTGTGTGTGTGTGTGTGTGTGTGTGTGTGTGCTCATCTCAGCCTCAGGATATACATGGCTTGCTATTACACTATGTGATTTCAGCCCAACTACATGTATACAGAATTTCAAGTGCTCAGGTACAAGCTGTGCTTGCTCATCACTAAAATGTGTGTTCCTTTAAAACACAGACACTGACATGTGGAATTTATGACTGCATGGAAACACCTTGACAGCTCTCTGGAAGATGCAGGCCACAAGTGGCTCTTCTAGAACAAATCCATCAGATTTTCTGAGGGCAGCGTGTGAAGAACTACCATGTTAACATGCATCCTGTGGGGTATTTATGCACAGCAAATTTGACAACCTCTGAACAAAGCCCCACATGGCTGCCACTCAATTTACTGCCTCATTTGAGTAGTAATTTCAGGTATAATAAACATGCTTTTGAATATTCTTCTCAGCATTATTGATTGAATCTAAAATGCAAAGTACTATTTCACCATTTTTATGACTTATTTTTACTTTTTTCAAGTAAAGTATTCTTTAGATATATCACATTTACCATATGGATAGTCTTCTGGTAATATCCCTGATCCCTTTATATAGGAAAGAGAAAAAGTCACAATAAGTCACAATTCTATATAGCAGTTCCTCTTCTTCTAAATATATATATATATATATATATATATATATATATATATATATATATATATATATATATATATATATATATAGAGAGAGAGAGAGAGAGAGAGAGAGAGAGAGAGAGAATCCCATCCCAAGCATGATATATAGCCAGATGCCAAATATGGAGACACAGGCAAATGATTCTCTGTGAAGACCTTGCTACAATATAGCATAATTAATTTAGATTGGTGCTGCTCAGTGTCTGACCTACACACAGGGGTTAGTATTTGAAAATTGCTCCTGGCCCACCAGGAGACAAAAATCTTGTGAGAGAAAAATAAGCAACTTTTTCTTCATCAAAAGAATCATGTTACCACCCACTGGAAAAAAAATCACTGAAATTATCCAGTGTGATTTGTTTATTGCTTGAGTTGATTCATAATCTGGTTCAAGTTTCAACCTCCTTAGGGACCAATTACATACACTTGTAGTCCAATCTCTTTGAGTAGAACTAATTAGGACAATCACATATGGGCAGGATTCAGTGCACTCCTTTGGTTTTGAAATATTTATATTAACTTAGAACTGAGCCACATATTTTGGGAAAATTTTAGTGGACTATTTCTGGAAATTTATAGAAAATGTCTATTTTTAATTGAGTCATTTAAGTTCAAGTTAAGTGATTTCTTTTTCATGTAGCCTACTGGAATTTGTTATCTTCATCATAAGATAATCAGTTTAGTGAACAAAAGATGTTAACAAAAATCATTGATTTTGTATTAAACAGATTATTTTATTAATATTTTATGATTAGTAAAACGTGAGATTTAGTATGGTTTCCCCCAGTGATGCTTGTTGCCCTCTGATAATACACTCGTCAAGTTTTGTGTTCTTTTAAAGGAATAGAATACAGGCAGTGATGTTGGTGCGACTGATATGATAGGAGAAATCAGAGTACTGACATGAGCTCATCTAGGAGACCATAATCACCAGCGATAGATAAATTTAATTTGATGATTCTTTCAAGTAGAATTTAAGGGTTTCACAACTCCAGATAATTTACATTTTAAATCTAAGGCTGCCATCTATTTGCTATTTAACCATGAGTATGTCACACCTCAGATTGCATATAATCAAATTTGAGCATAGGAGTAAATACCTACCTGGTGATAGTACATTGGTGGTCCATAAATATAAATTACTAACTCTAATTCTGGTACATGGCATATGCTTAGAAAGGTATCAATAGACATGTGCTTAAATTTTTGTATATATATATATATATATATATATATATATATATATATATATATAATCTTCTTGAATTGATGATGTAGATTTTATTGAATATTCTAAGAATGATGTAACTACTAAACTATTGTGAAAAGAAACAAGACTGAGAAAATAGTTTGTAAATGAGTTGTAGAATAGATTATCCTGTTATTGTTGAAAGAGAGCAATTCAAGCATATATTTTGGCAAGTTTATTATTGTCCTTGAGACACAGCAGCACTATCTATTATCTATCTATCTATCTATCTATCTATCTATCTATCTATCTATCTATCTATCATCTTTCTATCTATCATCTATCTATCTATTTTTTTTACTGTATAAAAATACAGGGTCTCAATACATAGCCAGACTCAGTGATCCTCCTGTTTTCAGTCCTCCCAGCACTGGAATTACAGGTATGCACTACCACACCTGGTCTCAATGGCTGGCTCAGTGTGCTCAGAGCAGGGCTAGCCAAGCATGGGGTGCCACAAATACAATTTAGGTCCCTGCATTTGTGTAGAGAGGCACTTAGTCCACTCAGCTATTTTGCCTGTACCAATGGCTTAATGTTAGGAATTTTCAGTGTTATTGGGAGTTGACTAAATAGATATTTTCAGCTACAGTATTGTCATTTGAAATATTCTCTCCCATGATGAGAGAGAGAGAGAGAGAGAGAGAGAGAGAGAGAGAGAGAGAGAGAGAGAGAGAGAAAGAATTACAAGGGTAATATGTATCCAGTTCTTAGTTTTCTCATTACAATGTACTGGTGAATATAATGTGTTTCTTGTTGATGTTGCTGATTTGTAATTAAAGAAATCTGAAATAACACTCAGGTATTCAAAGTATGAAAATGAATGTGTATTAGTTTGGGTAGCAATTTAAGAATGTAATTTATTTATGAACTAATGAATTAATTCATGAGAGTCTGGATGTTGTTAAGGGATTAAGGTTCTTTACTCTTTAATCTTTGCTTGGAAAACATATAGTTTAGGTCTTAGCCAGCTGGTGATTAAGACTATTAGATGAAGCAAGCCTGATATTCTTTATTTTTTTAATCTCCTTGCAATTACCTGGAAGCTAAATATGAGGAATACATTCTACCTGTCAAAATCGATATACTTTTGCAAACAAATATATTTTGTAGAAAATGTTTCTGTCTACACCAGATAGTGTTCCTGTTGGCTTTCAAATATGAAGTGGTTTTGTTCACTGAATAAATGATAAATATGATTATATGACAAAAGAATAAGCATTTGAAAAGTATCAATGAAGACATGCAAAATAAGAATTTTAATGCATATATATTATTGATTTAGCATTCTAAAGATATAAAGATAAATTTTATTTCCTTCATTAAAGATATATATTAGCATCAGAAACTATGCAAACCACAAATATACTGAAACATTTAATAATTGTCCTAAATATCTTGAATATTTATATAAGAGAAGGAAAATAGATAAGAGAATGCTGATGTCTTATAGTGGCATAAAATATGTTGTTTTTATAAAGCATTAATGCTTCCTTGAGCATTTCAGCTCTGGAGGGCTGATCCCAGCAAAAGCAGAAGGAGGGCTTCACTTGCCTAGGGGAGGCTGCTGAGAAGATGAATCCTGAAAAGAAGAATGAGTGAAAGGAAATGTAAAACCAACCAACCAAGCCAAACTACTTACTTATTTTACAGATCTCTTAAAAATTGGCTATGAAAATTGTTTTAAAAATGATGAAAATCTGATGGCAGCAATTATACTAACAAAGGTAATGCATAGCAGTTGTTCAACACTGACCATTTTTGTCTAGGATAACACAACATACATTGGGATTTATTTATACGTTAGAAAGAAAAGGGGCCTGGTATCACTGCTGCTACCTTACAAAAATCTCCTCATGCTACACACTGTCTAGAATGGTTACACAGAACATAAACTTCTCATTCAAAATGACGGAACTCCAAGATTAGCAGCTAAAAATCATGTCATATGTGGAGGATAAGAACTGATGTATTACGTGAAGAAGTGCAAGGATTATAATTAGAGTAAGAGAGTAGAGTCAGTTTCTCTGTAGAAAATAGCTGTTTGTCCAAAGTGCTAGAGAGGACTAAGGGAAAATTGGTGTAAGGTAGGAAAAGATGTCTGCAGAATGCATTTTATGTCTGAATTATCAGTGTGATAGCAAAAGGTTAAAAATGAATATTAGTCATGCATACAACAAAAATCTCCACCTACTGGTGTTCTATACTCCATTTCATGACCTCTCTCTGTCCTGCTGACCTGTTTTGAAACTGTCTCATTGCTATTTGTTTCTCAACAAAATTTAAAAAAAAGAAATAATTGGAATGATATCTCTGTATATTTATTAACTAATCTAGTAAAAACAGTATTTTTTTTATCTTAGTTTGCTACATTTGTAAGGATTGTTATTACAGTGGAAAAAATTTACTTTGTATTTAGGGCCAGATGGCTGTTAGTAGGTAATCCCTTCTTCCTTCCTTAGGTATTGACAATCCATCATAATTTCTTTTACAGTTTTGAAAGACTGTCATCTTGTAAACTCATAATGCCTTAACCTTAAAATTATACTAATTCATATCATAATTTTGGAAACATGTTTAAAAAAATCTCTGACACACACATACATTGTGGGCAAAATATACCTTAGTACAATAGTGCATGATATTTATATTAAATATTTCACTTATTGGCCTGGCTTTTAACATTAATTGAAATAATAAACTACTTTTTCTCTTAAATGTATCCTAAAGTATAACTTGGCTCTTACACATAAATAAAGACTGACAATAACTTCCTAAGCATTTCACTTGTTTATATTTTGTTTGTTATTTTAGGATACTGAAAGTTCATCTTTAAATTTGCAGTTGATGAGATAATTTCATTAAAACACTTTTAAAACTTCAGTATTCTCATGTAAATTCAAAATGTATTAAAATCTATGCTGATAGGAAAAAATATACTATTTAGTGCCTGGGAGATGGCTCAGTGGAATAAGAGCTTCCCTGGCAAGTGCAAGGGCCTGAGTTCAATCTCCAGTTTCAAAAAAAAAAAAAAAAAAAAGAAAGAAAGAAAAAACATGTATATACTATTTAACAAAAGATCTAGAGTAGATATTTTAGTTATACTACATTCTCAATGTGAAAATAATCATTTTATCTAGCAAGTTTTGAATATTAAGTGTTAACTGATAAGCCCAACAGTATTTGTATTGAAAAGCCTCACATTTGATGTTTCCTGTATATAACACATATTTCCTTCAATTAGTCTAGTTATAGTTTGTGTCTACTTGTCCCCCCAAAGCATCATTTGTTACAGGGACTTTTAGAGTTTGAGATTAATTCATGACCAATGCTGGTATTATGGGTTTTAGTACTACTGGGATTATGGGTTTGATTATTACACCCAGCATGAGGCTTATAGCCTAAATGCAACTTAAGGGAGACAGACTTCCTCCCCCCTGTTGCCATGTGGCTGTTTCTTCTCCTTTTCGCTCTCTGCTCTTTGTCACCACCATGAATGGTTGCCCTCTGCCATGTGCTGATCTGCCTTCGACCCAGCTCAGTATGGACTGAAACATCCACTAATTGTGAGCTAAATGAACCTTTCCTTCCTTCATTTTAGGTATTGGGTATTTGTCCCAGCAATGCAAGAAGAGTAACAGAGACAGATTTATGTAGTAAGTAACTTTACCATCTTCACTTTACGTCATAAATGCAGTGATGTACAACATTATTTGAGATCTTCTGTTCAAATAAATGAGGCTCAGAGACTAAAGAAATGGTGTTGAGTCCAGTATAAAACAGACTTTCATTCACTGGCATGGATCCATTTTAAAGTGTTTGTTATCTAAGTCAGTTTTCCATCTCTGTGACAAAAATAGCTGATTAAGACAATAGAAAGACAAAAAGTGTAATTTGGCTCATAGTTTCAGAGGTCTCATTATAGTTTCATTGCTTATATGCATGGGATAGGGCAGGCTATCATGATGGAAGAGCCTTCAGGACCAAATCTGCTCACCAGGAGGCAGGGAGAGGAGAAGGAAGGGCTGAACATGGTTGTATGACCCAGATTGACACGATGCACTGCCCTCTGAAATTTCTACTACCTCTGAGGCCAGCAGATTAAGAATCTATCACTTTCTTAATCCATTGATGAGACCAGAGCCCTTATGGCCTAATCACAGCCCAGACTAGGTACTATTACCTATCAACCTGTTGGCCACCAGACACCAAAGGATGTGCCATTGAATTGGAACCACAGCGTTTGCCCCTAATACTTAAACAGAATAGATGCTACCTTGAATCCGTTCAAAGAAAGTACTATGTCATCGATTGAACATAGATTTTAGATTCTGTTTCAAAATAGTCTTCAGTGAAAATAGTCTCATCTCTCACTAAAAACAATTAGATGTGAAACTTCATTTTTCTGAGTCACCCAAAACTGATTTCATTTCCCTATTGTTTACATTTGTTCTGGAGCTCTTCTTTGCTCTTCGTTTAGCCATGTGACATGTAATAAGAAAAAATTGTTCCTATTAATGCACTTTAATAGAAAAAAATCAATTGAGTGCAAGAGAAAGCAATTTCTTTTTCTATATTCTTTGAACATTAAAGTCTCATTTGGAGAAAGGAAGAGCTAGTTATTTTTTTTTTTCACACTATTTGAAAAAAAAAAAAAGGAAAAGAAAAGAAGGCTTTCTTAACTTAGGTGATCCCTGGTTACTTAAGTTAATCATTGTCTTTTCACTGATTCCAATGTCATTCCCAATAGACAAAGTTAAATTTTATTTTGTGCTTCTGCCCTGACTGTAATTTTCAGGGCCAGTTCTGCCCTTAGAATTCATAGAGCACACTAAACATACAATTTGTTTTTTTCCCATGGAATCCTGCTTTCTAGAAAATAGTTTATTATTGCTTTGTTTTAAAATCTACGATCATAATTACATTTGTTCAAACTTATTTTTCAATGCTGTAATAATAATAAATGTTACAGACAATGATAATTATAGCTGATTGTCTTTTCAGGCAAAGCAACCATGGGGAAAAAATAAAAAATTTTCTATCTTCACTATAGAGAAAGCTTTATTTCATCACAGAGAGCATTCTTTCAGAGAGTTCTCTGTGGCTCTCAGGAGGTGAAAACTTTTAAAGTATTGTGGGTGTGAACTCAGTCACTTCCCTCCCTCAGCTGCCCTTCCTAATGTCCCAGATCACCCCTTTTCCTTCTCTTGCACTGGTTAGATCCCAGTCTAAGCTGCCAGCATTTCTAACTTGTTGTGTGTTCTACTTGAACAGTTCTCAACCTTCATTTATGATCTGAGCGAGTCTTTTGCCTTATGATACACAAAGAATACCCCACTGTCCAGCTTTTTAGTAATGTCTTAGTTTCCCAAGTTCCTGTTTTTGAAAGGAAGAGTAATCAGGACATATTTTTTAAATAAATAATCATTCCTGACTGGTTCAAATGAGCAGCTGAATCTAAAAGCATGGCCTAGAGTCCATCTGTTAAAAGGATCAGAATCCAAGTTCAGATCCTCATGCCTCTTTCCTTGGAGGAAAACTGAGAAAGTTTAAATTGACTTGCCCAAGGCCATGAACTAGTGTAACACAGAGCTTGAAGCACAAACTACATTTTTAGCACTAAAATCATGAAATTTTCCATTTCATTACAACCACTTTGGACCACAGAAGCCCATAAGATAAAGGCTGGAAAAGATCTGGCAGAACCAGATAAGAAAAATTTATTTCATGTCATTTCTTTCATTTATAGTTTTACCATCTTCTATATGAAATACACAATTAAATATTGTACGAGATGCAAAATTTTATTTACTCTTGATGCGGTTTTGCAGTTATTCCCTCTGGCTGAAATTCTGCCCGCATGACTCTATTCCTAACTTTTTTATTTATAAGTCTCTGCTGAAATGTTGCTTATCAGCAAAATCCTCCAGGTCTAGACTACCCTAAATAAAATAACCTTCACAAGAGCAGATTATCCAATTCTCCTTATCCAGTTTCATTTCTCTTCTTACTCTTTATCATCATCTTATACATTCTGTAGTAATGTCTTTTGTTTATTTCTTTTGTGTCCTAACTGGGATGTCAGTTACACTGGGGAAGAATATATTACTTTGTTTCATTCCTGTGTTTCCAGCAGCAACAATAATGCAAGACACTGAGTGCTCAACTAACAATAAACAAATGAATGAACAAAAGAATGAAAATGTGTCACATTTATGGATATGAATTACATATATCAATTACCACAATATATTGCTGTATGTTAACAACAGGTAAAGACAAAACATTTATGCAATGATTATCAGATAAGAAGGCTAACACTTTAACTCAATTATCATAGCATCTGCTAATGATAATAGCACAATATTAGATGAAAGTTAATGAACTAACACCCGAGTTTAGATTATAACTGAGAAATGAGGGTGTAAAGCAACACAATATAAAAGTTGAAAGCATAGGTTTAGGACAAAGCCTGAGCTAAATATTTTTTATTATTCTTTACATGACTTTCATGTGTGAACATTTCTTGTAAAAACTACATAAATTATGTCCATATGAACTTCATCCTGTGGTTGTGATTATGTTGGTAAAGTCTAATTAAGATAGTCCATGTGCAAAATATGTTCAGATGCCTTTGTGTGCTATAATAAACGATCAGTAAAGGATGAATCAATCCGTTTCATCTTAAAATTTCTCTCCTTTTGCGTATGCTCAATTCCTTTCAGTTTGAGGTTTCATCTGAAGTGTTCTTTCTTAACTTGGCACTGGAAGTGTCTGCAGTCATAAATGCACACTTGCGCCTAGTTCTCATAGTGTGAAAAGTATAACACAATAAATTCAGTTCCAACTAAGAAACTTGTGTTGTAGTGTATGAAGTGCCACTGATTCTCCAGCATTGTGAAAATTCATCAGTAAGCATCGAAACATAACATTATTTGACTTGAATAGCTATTTTCTTTTCATATAAATATACAGCTCTCAGAAATATTTGAGGATTTAGACTGATACAAAAATTCGTAGTATGCTGTATTGGATCCTCAGGCAAACTCTGCTGTGCTTGTTAATTAAAGTCCTAAAATGTTAACTCAAAGAATTATGTCAGAAAACGATTAATATGGATAATTAAAATTTAAGAACGTATGTGTGATAGTTTTCATAAGGAATGTTTTTATATGTAATTAATGTGAGGTACTTCACCGATATTCAGCACGAATGCATAGGTGTGGCCTAGCAATTATTTAAAGTTGCCTTCTGTAGCGAATGCCTGGAGATGTCATTTTGTATGCTTATGTGTTGGTCATTTCCCATGGATGAGATCCAGTAAACGATTCCCATGAGAAATGGTTTGTTTTGTTATTATCAGAAGATTCATCCCTTGGCTGTTGGCTCCAAGACTAAGCAGAATGGTGGAAAGGTAATCAAGAGAACACTGCTGCCTGCCTTATGCCTAGAAAACAAAGAGCGAGCAGGACAAGGTGTCAAGAACACAACTTTTGAGATCATTCTCCAAAACACTCGTATCCAGCCAAACCCCACTGCCAACAGCACAGTGACCTACTGAACTCCTGACTGTACGCAGTGACTGATGAGCACAGCACTCCCATGATGCATCCTATGTCCTGAGTCTTCACTGACCTTGAGAGACTTGAGCCATAACGTTGGCAGTCCTTGCAGTCCTTCTTGTTCTCCAATTTTTTGGTCTGCAAACTTAAATTGTAAACCTTCCAGAAGAGGAACCTAATGATGTTATTACCCTGCAATGTAGGCTGTTGAGCTTAACATCAGTATCTGTCTTAATATCAAAAGACTTAGATATAACATGTGATACAGGTATTTTCCATCAATCATTGATATGCTAAACTTTGTCTCAGGCCAACTTTTTAACAAAGGCATGTGACAATTTTTAATATAATGTGCCTATTTCTTTCTCCTTCCTCAAAGTTTAATCCTAGTTTCTGCCCCAAAAGATTCACTTATTGATGATGTTTGGATATTGCTGATTCTTCACATAGGATATTCTAAACTATGATTTGTTCATTTTCAATGGTAAAATAAGCCCATTTAATTTCTACACTTGAATTTTATTTGCAAGTATTTGGAAGATGCAATCATTTGATATTTTTATAAATTTTAAGCATCATTTAATACTAGTTTGTATTAGAATAAATATCCTATTGCAATATGATAAAGGAAAATATTTTATAATGTAGCCCTGCTTTAAGTATTTTGGTTAATCTTTTGAATAACTGAAATTAGGTAATTATTTATTTTTTGTCAATTCAAAAACAGTTGTATTTTTTTCAATTTCAAACATAATTTTAGGATTAAAGTGCCTGCAAGCAGGAGCAGTGGCCAGGGGTTCCATCACTGGGTCTGCTGGCCAGTCCCGCCCCTGCAGCATACTGAGAATCAGTTGAGATTGGGCATGGTGGCGTGTGCCTGTAATCCCAGCACTGAAGAGGATATAAACAGGAGGAACACTGCGAGCTAGATCTATGCACTGAGACCCTGAACACCTGTAGACTCTTCCCTAAAATACAGAAGGAAAAAAAACCCCATAATTTTAATATCATTATATATGTATACGTCAGATATCTAGTTCTCCCATTAGGTTTCTCCCATTTTTAAAAATATTTCTTAAACTTGCATTCATTATCATTTTTTAATATTGTGTTTGTTCTCAAGTTTAACAAAGGTCATAATCTCTATAAT
The DNA here is from genome assembly GCA_004027165.1 of Ctenomys sociabilis. NCBI lineage: Eukaryota > Metazoa > Chordata > Mammalia > Rodentia > Ctenomyidae > Ctenomys > Ctenomys sociabilis. The sequence goes on from PVKA01001679.1 coordinate 112,962, forward strand.
TATATCTCCTATTAATTTTATTTTGAAAATTAATTTAGCCTATATATCTGTAGAAGTACTCAAATGTAAAAAGTAGATGCTAAAAAGCAAGTACGTATAGTAGAATCTCTCGAAAGTGTTTAGACAGGTGCCACTAACTTTAAAAATACCTTTGTCAATAATTTATTTGCTGTGACAAATGTCAAAAAATGTAAATTTTATGAGTTTTATATGTTCAAAATCAAATTTTTATTAATAATCATGTTATTAAGTAATTATTTTTGTTCATAGGAAATCTTGAATTAGTTCCACATATCTGGGACATCACTGTCCTTGGTTTCTTTGGATCTTCCTGTAGCTGTGGATTTTCAACAATCTCCCACAGAAATTTGCTTCCCGAAATATTTTATTGCATTTCAATGTTTCATTCAGGCTATAGTTGAAGCTGTCCTTTTCACTTATTATGATAAGGAACTAGAAGAAAGCCCTAGAACCTCACCATGTGGAATGTCTGGTTGTCAGCTGATTGGCTTCTGGAATCTGATGGGGTTACCTGACCTGAGCAATGGCTTCATTTATCAATGGGTTCCTAATTGAGTAGGTTGTTATGAGAGGCTTTTCAAAGAGAAGAGCGGTCAACAGAAGAGCAAACCTCCAAGAATGTGTCTTGTCGCAGGCTCCCAAAATAATTAACTTCCCCGCTGCTAGACAGTGAGCAAGATTCCCCTTCCACTCCATGCTCTCCAGGTGCTTCCCCTTCTCCATGTGCCTAAAAGCAATGGTACCAACAGACCGTGGACAGGAACCTTTGAAAGTTTAAGCCAAGTAAGCATTTTTCCTCTCATGTATTTTGTTTTTTGGATGTAAAACTGATAAACATACATCTTATGGAAAATTGTTAGAAGAACTTCACAGTGTAAACTTTATACTGGGCGTGGTGGCGCATGCCTGTAATCCCAGCACTCGGGAGGCTGAGGCAGAGGATTGTTGTGAGTTCGAGACCAGCCTGAGCTACAAGGTGAGCTTAGGGCCAGCCTGAACTGCATAGTGAGACCCTGTCTCAAAAAGACAAAAAAAAAAAAAAAAAAAAAAAAACTTTATTCATAAATGTATCTGAATTGATTCTATTAGAGGAAAATACTAATGGGTATATATGTTCAGCTAAACCACCTATGAATTTATATTTTCTGATTTAATTACCTTAAGCAAAATATTTTAAAAAGAGTAAATATTTCCAAAGCAATTATTCATTAATAATGCATACATTGTTTCCTGTTTCTATTATCTAAGAGTTTTGCTTAAAACTCTAAGATAAATGAAGAATCTACCTTACATGCCACCTTCAGGAAATATCTTTTTATTGTGTTATGGATTTCAATTGCATGTGTTAATCAGGCCAAATGTAACTAAGTACGTTCATCTGGGCAATTTAGTATGATTTATGAGAAAAGAATTGACTCATGTTAAAACTATGAGAAACGCAGAGCTAAAATTATTGCATAAAGATAAATATTTTTAACATACTCCCTTCTAGGTTTTCAGTACAACAGAAACAACCACTTACATTTGACACTTGGTAGAAGAATCACAGACTAGAACACCAGTAAACTTAGTAAGGGTACAAGGCCCAGTATTAGATTCATCAATAAAGTAAGTTATGAGTTAGTGGACGTTCTATATTTTACCCATGTTCAAATGAATACCAAACTAATGACTGAATATAGAAAGCCTAGATCAGTGAAACCCAGCAAAACCTATTACATGCCATGAGAAAAGCTAACAAGGTACTTATATAAACAAATTAGAATGCCACTGAGGGGTATAGCACAGAAAATCCTTTGAATAGATGACGCTGAAATGATAAACTATGAGTAATGTCTTCTACATTAGGCTGTGAATACTGGTTCAGGGTATATAATTTTGATATATAAATTCTACTAGGGGGTCAAATGTATATGTTTGATTAATACATTGTTCTATATTTAATATTATGAACTTTAAAATTCTATACATACTGTAGCACTGAGTCAAACTTTTTCAGTCTGAGTAAACACTCATTATATTTGGTCTTTAGTTCTTAGCTTTGGATAACGTAAAAATTTCAATTTATGTTAAACAGTACATGCACTATTATTAATTATTCTAAAGCTCTTCTGTCTGTAATATTTTTGAAAGCATGGATCAAATTTCACTATAACTCAGTTAAAGTCTAATCTTTAGTTTTTCTCCAAGATTTGTCTTTTAAAAAGTAATACTGTTAAAATAATATTCTTCATTTATGTAATGATTTTTTCTCAGTCTATTTCTAATTAATAGTGATTTGATGAAACATAGCTTTTAAGACAAGTTTTATCTACAAAAATATTTCCAGATATTTTAAAATATGATTTATACTGGGAAAATATTACCAACACATACATGTTGTTAGTTTTTAATAATTAAATGTTCATTAGAGCAGGTTACACTATGAAGTAATTAAAACTTTCACTAAGGAGTAGTAAGATTTTGCCTTATGAATTTTTTTCTCTAATCTCTAAAGAAAGGATTAGCATTATGTTTCTAAATGGCTTTGTAATTGTAGTATTCTTTGCTCATAAAGCATGCATAACCTTATTAATTAATTAATTAATTTATTTATTTATTTGTTACAGTGCCAGGGATCAAACTCAGGACCTTGTGCTTGCTTGACAGGCACTTATGCTGCTGAGCTCTCTCCCCAGCCATATGTAACTTTAAAAGACACAGATGTTAGTTTACTATTTGCTTTTTCTTCTTTTTTTTTAATGTAGTCTTAAATAATATTGATATATTTTATTTCCTTATGAAAATATTTTTTATTAGTGCTTTTTTTTTTTGTTACTGAGGATCGAACTAGGACCCTGCTCTTGCCAGGCAAGGGCATTAGTGGCTTTTATTTTTTTATTATTTATTTATTTTATTTTATTGTTATTTTTTTGGCAGAACATGGGATTGAGCTCAGGCTCCTGTGCTTGCCAGGGAAGCACTTATTCCACTGAGCCACTTCCCTGGCCCCAAATGTAATCTCTTTTTTTTTTTGGCTGGCCTGGGGATTGAACTTAGAACCTTGCGCTTTCCAGGGAAGTGCTTATTCTATGAACCATCTCCATGGCCCCCATTAGTGGCTTTTAATATACATACTATTACTGATAAAGTTATTTAATTAAGGCTTGTTATCCTGTTGGACAATGTGGAATGTGCCTATAATGTCATCACTCTATGAGAGTGAGGCAGAACAATCTTGAGTTGAGGAAAACCCTGTGGAATTCAGTGACTTAGTTGAAAATTTGTCTCAAAGTCAGAATAAGTGTATACTTTGGTTTTGGGACATGCCTAAATGATCCGCCCCAAGTATCACATGGTCATACATGGTGGTTTTCAGAGAAGGCTTGTCTAGTGTATGTGACGCAGAGCTTGGTTCATGGTACACTGCTGGGATGAAGGGTGAGTGTGCTACCTAGGTTGGTATGTTGGGTGAAGTATAAAAAATGGGAAGAGATTGTGCTGGTCAGGTCACTTAGTTGCTCTTGTTGTGTTCTGCTTACAACGACCTCTTTCTGCAATGACATCCTGCCTTGAAGATAGCAAATGGTCTGAAATATCTACAAACTGGGACCTGAAATAAATCTTTATCCCCTAACTTTGGGTTTTGGGTATTTTGGCTCAGCAATAAGCAAATCTAAGACACATACATACCTACATACATAATGTTAGAAATGTAGTTCACTGTGAAAAACACTGAGTTCAATTCCCAGTGTCAGATGCATACACATACACGCACATGCATGCACACACACACACACACTTGCTCACACACACACATTCACAAATATTATCAGATATTTTCATTATATTCTACCTTATGTTTAACTGTGGCAAGCTCAGTTGCTTAATAACCCTTTCCTCAATTCAAATACTTATGTGAAAACAAAAGAATCCTAGATAAAATTACCATACTTCTAGCATTAAAAAAAAAATAGCATGATAAAATTCAATAGTTTTTCTACACAATAATAATGATCTAATTTTGAAAGAAATCAGGAAAGCAATTTAATTAACAGTAGTTCATCCAAAAATAATACTAAAATAGTTTGCTATTCATTGAAGTAAGGAAGTGAAAGATCTCTCCAGTGAAAATTAGAAAACACTAAAAAAAAAACTTGAGACAAGGTCTCCCCATTCATGATCTGGCAGAAGAAACATTGCTAATGCAGCCATATTACTAAAAGCGACCCTCAGGTTTAATGACATTCGCATCAAAATTCTGAAGCATTTTTCACATACCTACAAAATAATTCTAGGATTCATATGAAAACGTAAAAGAGCAAAATTAGTGAAAACAATCCTAAGCACAAGCGCAAGGTTGGAGACATCACATCTGATTTCAAATTCAGCTACAGAGCTGTAGCTACAAAAGCAGCCTGGTATTTATATTAAAAGATGCATAGAATAAAGATACTTAGACCAATAGAACAGAGGACACACAATAAAATCAATGCCACTATAGCCAAGCAATGTAAACAAGAATGAAAAGCAAATGAAAGACAGACTCTAATAAATGGTGCTCAAAACCTTGGCTATCTACTTGTAGATGATTGAATTATATCCTTGGCTCTCATCCTGTACAAGAAGGAATTCATGATGCATCTGAATCTACATATAAGAACTGAAACTACAAGAAGTATGAAAGCATAACCCTTGAAGCTATAGGTACAAAGACTTCTTGAAGAACAGTAGCATAGGATATAGTAGTCAAAATCAACAAAGTGTACTGAACACAATTTGAAACTTCTCACAGTAAGAGAAATAACTAACAAGATGAAAAGATAGTCTATATCTTTGCTAGCTATGTCTCCAACAAAGGAATATCATCTAAAATACATAATGCACTCAGGAAACTGTATACAAAGAAATCAAATAGCTCAATTACTAAATAAGCAAAAGAATTGAAAAATTTTTAAAAGAAGTAAATGTGGCCAATCCATTAGAAATTTAATTCAAAATATAGGCAAAATTGTTATCACCATGAATACATAAATATGCTGGGAAGACTAAAAGGAAAATAAATTATTTTATATTGGTGGTAAGAATATAAATTAATTTAGTTACTACGAAAATCAATAAGGTTGTTCTTCAAAATTTAAAAACAGAATTAGCCTACATCCTAGCTCTTCTAGCTCTTCTTCCCCTTAATACAAATCTAAAGGAATGAAGTCATCATGCTACAATGATAGCTATATGATTTTCTTATAAAACTCTCTTGGAAAAAATTATTTTCAATATTCTGATTTGTATTTCCTGTATTTGGAATACTATGTAAAAACTTTTCATTGCAAATCTAAAGATTGAAATACAGTGCATTTAACCTCAACATTTTCATGTTTATATTATTACTATGTGTTCATTTTTCTCTTTTAGTATACATTTTCCCAATACAAAAATTGAAGGAGCAGGCAAGATGGCTCAGTGGAATAAGCACTTCCCTGGCAAGCACAAGGGCCTGAGTTCAATATCCCTGGTTTGACAAAAAAAAAAAAAAAAAAGAAAGAAAATGATGATTAAATGTAATACTAATATTTCAAATACATACATACATATATATATATATATATATATATATATATATATATATATATGGCAAATATTCAGAGTATATGAGATAAAACTTATTCAGGATGGTTTGGCTTTAAGAATGCATTTTTATTTGAGACTGAGATTTCTAGTGGCAATGGTAGTGCAAGCATAGCTTATGAAGGAAAATTTCTGGATAGGACTAGCCCTTGGCATGTTATTATAGAGAGAAAAATTATCCTTCCCTTGGCACATTTGCAAGAAGCAGCTTTTAGAAGGTAAACTCTCTCTGTGGCCATTGAAATGAAGCACACTGATCTAATGCAAAGACTGAGCAGCTGGTGCCACGGGAGAAGACAGTCAGATGTTTTGTAATGGAAAAATGAAGTTAGACCAAGCTCCCCTCCTTTCTTTACAAACTGTAATTATGTAAACTACAAAGCCCCATTATAGACAATGTTTATAATTAGTACTATTTTCCCCTTAATTTTAAATAAAGCATGCTGTGAATGTCATGCCAATGAATTTACTACAGATGCTATAAACAATGAACAATCAGAAATCCATTTGGGTTGTTTTCGTGGTTATTATTTCAAATTGTGAAAACTCATAATAAAAATCAATGTAATGAACAAGCACCATTATATGTTGATAAACATCATACTCTTTCAATTTCAGACAAAGCCAATGAATATTAATCACAGTGTGGACTGTAAAATGACATCAAATGGGATTTCCAATACCTACTAGATTTCCCTCATAGTTCATTTCATAACAGACCAATGTAATGATTTGTTACATTCATAACTCAAAATTTTTCAGCGTGGCATTACCAGTTTATAGAATGCAAAAGGAAACATCATATTAGTTTGGTAGTGAGTTGGTTTGATTTTAAGGTCTTGATTACATCAAGTAAGCAATGCAGTCTATCGTGATCCATTGCAGGAGATTCTAAGTGTTGTTCTTTTTCAGTTTTGTATACAATATGACAGAAAATGCTGATAAAGTGTAAAAGATAAACAAGTGTTTACTTTTCAGATTTTAAATAATGCCAATAGACTGATTTGAAGAACAGTAACCCAGTTTTGAAAGCAGTGAATGTCTTTGTCTTGACTTGAATTTAACAGATATTGCTGACGTATTCAGTAGCCACCTTTATTATTTTTTTCATTTATAAAACCATAAACACTAAGCAATCATAATGGGTACTTACTACACTATTCCATTATTTGTGTGTTCTGACATAAGGAACCTCTCCAACATTGAGTATGGCTATCTCTACATTAAAATTTCAGCTTCTTCCAGCATAATAAACTAATATCATTTTAGTGCTGCTAACAGTTTACAGAGTTATATGGTAGCTAATTATAATAACATACGGTTTCGGGGCCAAGGAGATAGCTCAGTAGAACTCATGCAAGGGCCTGAGTTCAATCCCTGGTTCTGCCAAAAATAAACAAATAGATAAACAAATAAATAAATAAATAACATACAGTTTCAATAGTACACAAAATGAGGATATTTAAACTAATTCAAATGCTAACACACCTACACCAACTAAAATGTTTAAAATATTGCTTTCATGGTTTATTCAGTCCATCAAATACTGTGATATTGAAGTGTCTTAAAAACTCAAGAGAACTTAACCTATTAGCTGTGATAAGCAAGTGGTGAATGCTGAAATTAAATATTTATAACAATGAAAACACCTTATCATTAAATTTCACTAAAAATACATGCCTTTGCTTGAAACCGTTTTATCACTATCATTCTTGCGTCTCTCTGAGAGGCAAAGCCACTTTCCTACCTTCAGTTGTGCTGTCAGCGTCTTAGAGAGTCTGATGTCCTGAATGGATTAATTTATTTTTTTCTTTTTTTTTTTACCTTTTGGGATCGTTTTGATTTTGTGAAAGAACCCCAAACTGAGCGGTGTCAGATCCCATAGGCTTGAGGACACACCCCACCGCGGCCTCTGCACCAGCACGCCCTTCCTGCAGGTGACGCTGTGCCGGACAGTGTCCATTGAGTTTGATGATCTTTTGTGGAGTCAATGTTCAAAAATATATCTCTCTTCATAAATACAGATGCATTTTCTTTCTTTTTCATGTATTCAATACTGGGTCTCACTATGTAGCCCAGACTCTTAGTGATCATCCTGTTTTCAGCCTCCCCTGAGCTGGGATTACAGTTTTCTTCAAAAAACTAGGGTTATAAGTTTCATTTGATGCAGTTACTCTCTCTCTCTCTCTGGGTACTTCCTAGAATTATTACAAACATCATACCACAATGATACATATTTACCCATGTTTATAACACCAGTAGTCAAATCTTGGAAACAACTCAGATGCCCATTAATCAGGGAATGGATAAAAAGATGTGGGATTTTTATACAATGGAGCACTACTCAGACATAAATAAGGATAATATTGAGACTTTTATAGCTAAATGGATGCAACTTGGAACAGTACTAATTAGTGAAATAAATTGGACTCACATGAGTAAACATTGGATTATGTCCTTGGCATGAGATACTAAAAGAGTAAATAAGTTCTAAAATGCATCGTAGATATTCTTGAGGGTTTTTTTTTCCCCCAGTACTGGGTATTGAACTCAGGACCTTGAGCTTGGCAGGCAAGCATTTATTCTACTGAACTATATCCCTTACCCACATAGTAGTTATTGTCAAATGTGAAGAAATTGTTTAAAAGGAAAAAGGAACTAAGATAAGGGAAAGGCGAAAGGACAATAGAGAAAAGTGAAAAAATAAAAGTCAGTTATATTATTATTGTCTCATTTCATTAAGAAGGACATTTTGGCCAGGAAAATAGCTCAGTGGCATAAGGGCCTGCCTGGTAAGTACAAGCTTCTGATTTCAAACCCTGGTATAAAAAAAAAAGGTTTGTACTAGTACTGCTAATATTTATTGAAGAAATTCTAAAGCTCATATCTTGCTCCTTGAGCCACTGCTTAATATATATAATGGCAAGTATGTAGTAACTATTATAATTCTAATATTTTGTTATGTACCTTTGTTTTATTTTTCTATAAAACATAATCCTATATATTATCTGAACTGTATTAAATCCCTTCCCTTGTAAACACTGCCTATAAGAGTTTATACCTTCTAACATCATCAGAGCTTCAAGTTAAACTTTAACAACATCTATCAATTAAATATTATGTACATATTTATCTATATATTGTGTATGCACAGTTTTTATTTGCTTGAACAATTCCATGATAGGAGTTGTAAACCTCTCCCTTTCCTACACTTTATAATCTCATTCAATTAAATGTCTGTATGGTGCAATGGGGGAAAGTGAAGGTAACTGCTCTCTGATGAGAACAGAGCTAGGGCTGTTTATTCACTTTAACAAGCAGACAAAATACTGGCAGATAAGAAAATCTTTCTTTACCTATAGCAAACTGCATAGATGCCTACAAAGAGAATAGACCAGCTTCCCAGCTTCTGCACTGGAACACACCTGGCACCTAGTTAGGAGGTTGATTACAGGCCCCCACAAAGTCATGCACAAAATATGCTATGGTATGGGCCTCTGATGCAGAGGTAAAGATTGCTGCCTTACTCCATCCTGACAGTTTCTGAGATGTGCATTTGACCTACACCCAGTCTCTTCCCAGGGCCTGTTCGATGATACAATGCCAATAGATGCAGGCCTACCTGGGTGAAGGATTCTTATGAACGCAAGCTATGTACTGTTGAACAATGCTCATTGTTATGGTCTATGTCTATTTGTCCCCACAAAGCCTCATGCAGTCATGGGTTGGCTTCTGGAGTTTGTGAATGATTCTTGATCCAGTGCTAGAGTTATGAGTGTGAGTATCCTGGGGCAGATACTTTGCACTACAATGTAAGGTGGTGGGGAAGTAGCTAACTGCCAGAGATAGTGCCGCTCCCTTTACTGTGTTCTTTGCCTCAGCCGTGAAAGGTCATTCTCTGCCATGTGCCACTCTGCCTTGGAGCCAATTGAGTATGGACTGAAACCTCTATGAACCATGACCTCAATAACCCTTTCTTACCTTTATTTTGGGTGTTGACTATTTGTCCTAGCAACAAGAGAAGGGTATCTGAGAAAGAAATTGGTACCAGAAAAGTGAGAGCATTGCTGTGATTAAACCTGACTATGTGGATTACAAACTTTTGGGAATGGCTAATGGAAGAGACAGGAGAGGTTTGGAGATGTTGCCTGCAAGATAAGTTCTGGGACAACTTCAGCTTTGCTATATGGGAGACTCTGGTCAGACATGAGGAGACCAGAAGGCTGAGAGAAACCCTGCCTGTATAAACCAGGCTGGGGAGGTTTCTATTGGGAAGAAGGACTGCATCAGTTGTTGGACTCTGGATGAGTTGTTTTGTGGCTTTGCAGAGTTTGTCTGAATTTTTCTTATGTCCAGAGACTGCCTGAGACTGACATTAAGCATGGAACACTGATCAATCTTTCAAAAGATATTTCAAAGCAGTTGAATGTTGAAGAAGGGGCATGGCTCTTGTTGGGGGCCTTTAGTCAGATTTATGTTGAGAATCAGGAGCAAAGAGCACAGCAAGGTGATTTAAAATGTTGTGAGTTTGCCAGAAAGGAAGTTCCAATAAAGCTGTGGATTGCAAAGATAGAGCTGAGAGGATCTCATTCATAAGAAGAAGCAAGAAGATAGAAAGGATGGCCTGAGGCCATCATTGGAGTCCTCAGGTCTCCTTGCTTTGCAGCCTCAGAATTGCAAGGGTGAGGGACTTTGCCTTGAGGCGAAAGCTGCAGAGCCCCAACTTCTAGAATGGTGTCAGCCACCACACCAGGTTCCAGTATTCTCCATGGCACTGGCATGGAGAACTTATTCCTCAGAATCAGATTCAGAATGCTCAGCAATCCAAGCAGTGGACCCCTACAGCTTTCATCAGGTGGCAGCTTCTGGAGTTTGTGATTGTTCCTTGATTCAATGCTGGGATTATGGGTGTGAGTGTCCTGGGGCATTACACTGTAAGTGGGAGGGAGAGGGTAGCTAGCTGCCCCTGATCCTGGCACTCCCTTCACTGTCTACTCTTTGCCTTACCCATGAAAGCTTGCTATGTGCCATGTGCCACTGTGCCTTGGAGCCAGCTGAGTATGGACTGCAATTACCTGTGTGGTAAATGGACCTTTCCTTCCTTCAGGTATGATGTTGGGTATTTGTCCCAGGAAGGGGATAAGAGTAATTGAGGCACCCCTACAGCAGGAAGGATGGAAGTGGACAGGGCCACTAGATGTTAGGAACAGGGCCACTAGAGAAGGCTTCATTGTTCCTACCACATGCTTCACCTATGGAACATAAAGTACTAAATGATAAAATTAAAGCTTTCCAGACAATAGAAGAAGATATATTCAGTGTATTCTGCTAAAAAAAAAAAATGACTGCACACATTTTGCATTTTTTAAGGAAAAACATTAGAAAAATCACTGGAGAAAGAGGGAACATTTCTGAGAACACAAATAAATCTCAGATATGAGCCAAAGCTGGGAACCAATGCCTCTTAGCTTGTCTCTATTTGTTGCTGCCTGTCTGATTGATCTTTATCTTTCTGTGAAGTGAAGATTTCAATGTGGTCTTTGTCAAGTTAGAAACTTATTGTCTTTATTCCATCACTCCCAAATTTTAATGTTATTGATCCAATCATGGAAGAGAGATTTGCTATTCTAATTTATAATTGTAAATCTCTTAAAGGGATTAAGTGATGGCTCCCGGGGCATCATCTCCCAAATGGTACCCCTCAGAATGAGCTTCAACAAAGTTAGTACAAGGAAATTACTTCCAGGAGAGGCCAAATAACTATTATCCATCGGGACAAAGCTTCTTGGAATAGGAGCCCTGTAGTCATCTTAGCAGTGCCCATTGTCTGCCACAGGGCTGTGTTATAGTGCTACAGTAGATTTACTATGAAATTTGGTGGCAGTGTCACTTATTCCTTCAATTCAACTATCTAGCAAATAGTTTTATGAAATACTACAATAAATGGTCTCTATTTCTCAAACTGTATCCAAGAGTCCGAATGATTTTAACTAAGTTCCACATCAGACCCTATTCATATAAAAAGCAAAACTTCTGTCATTTTTCATTTTTGCTGCATCTGTAACCTGACAGGCCTTCCATCCCTCTTGAAGATATATTTTATTGAAAAAGTAAAAATCTTGGAAGGTAAAATACAATGCAGACCGTCCCATCATTGTCAGTGTCATTTTATTACCTGCTGGGATTTCCTGATTGTCAGAAAATGCCAGAAGTCAAGAGAACAATTTAAACTATGTATGTAGCCTACACACCAACTCAGGCCACTGGGTACCAAGCCACCTCTAACAGCATGTCAAATGTTTCATGCTAAATAGTACCTACTGCCAGGGTATTGTCACTGTCCAAGGAAAAGTAGCTAAAACTTATTGTGCTCCTACGGCCTATCTCTAGGAAATGCATGCCCTCCCTGAATGTTAATTTCATCTACTTATGTAGAAACTCAAATTATGCCTTTCTCTAATACATTCTCAGGCTTTGCAATAAAATCTTGTGATGAAATTTTTGAAGTATAGTGCTGATGTATTTGACAGAAATGTGTCTTCATTTGTGTTTTGTAGGCTTATTCTACAACATGACAGCTGTCCCATTTATGCACTTTTCTGAAAGGCAAAGTCATCATTAGTTTTGTATAATAATATGTGCAAGCACAGTCTTGATTTTGGAAAATAATTTGTTTCGCTATGCAATAATCTGGAGACTCACATTTCCTTAGTAATTTAATATGAATGCTTAGTTAACTAAGCTTTTACTTATCTTTGTAAGCAAAACAAAAATATATTAGACTAACAGAATGGCTTGAACCTTAGAAAAAATTGCTAGCTTACCCAAATCATGCTGAGGAGATACCTCGTCTCACATTTAGTTAATGCAATTTCTGTAATTTCCAAAATCTTATTTCTTTTTTTTTTTTTCTTTCTTTTTTTTTTTTTTTTTTGGCAGAACCAGGGATTGAACTCAGGCCCTTGCGCTTGCCAGGGAAGTGCTTATTCCACTGAGCCATCTCCCTGGCCCTCTAAAATCTTATTTCTTATATCCAACATGTAAATAGTATTCTTTCACATCAAAATGTATTTGAAATTTTTATGGAATTAACCACCTGAATTAATTTTGATAGTAAATCATTGACAAAGAGGCCGGTCATAACTCAAAGACCAGTAATAAAATATAATAGAATGAATAGCTGAATATAATGGAGTTCAGAGTCTTGTTATTATAGTTCTCAATTTTGTTACTGTCTCTATGTTTTCTTTTCTAAAACTGAGAATGTCAGACTATATTTGCACCACCTAATCTTTAGTGAGAAATCATGTAAACAATGATATTCAGTTTCTCAAAGTTTTGGTGGATAAAAGTTATATAGGATTTATATCAGAAATCCAATCCCATCTAAGTCTGCAACAACATAGCTGTGGGAAAACAGTTGCAAAGATTGAAGCCCAGTTGATCTTCTTAGGAACAGGAAAGAGGGACGCAGTTCCCTCTGGCAGTGCACCTGCATGTCAGCATACTGGAAGTTCAAGAGGAGGAGTCAGCAATAGCTCAGATCACCTTCAGAAAGAAATTTCCTGAGTGCACTTGGCAAAGAGTGAGGAACAGACAATTTTCCATTAAGTTAAATACTTGCTTGTTTACACAAGTTGAATAAAATCAAAGTGCACCAGGTGCCTGGGGCTCTTTGTCTACTAGAGGTGAGGGCCCCTGCCCCTTCTTTCCATATGACCTCTGTGTCTTGTCTTTAATCTTTGCTCACCTCCTCTGGTTAGGCACTCCTGGCAGGCTGGAGATTATATATATATATATATATATATATAATTTCTTACCAAGAAATAATTATATGCAATAAGACAAAAGCCTGAATAGGTCATTTTTATACTTATTTAATATTCCCATTGATTGCTTACATAGTCATGTTTCCTGATCATTTTTATTGTATAGAGCATAATGTCTGACAAAACTTGGTGCTGTTTTTGGTGACTGGGTAAGGATACATTCGCAAAAGCTTTCAACATAAGCATTTCCAACATTCATTTGGTGGGAAATACAGCCAATCTGTGTATCAGTTTGAGGCCCCGTTTGATAATGACATGATGTAGAAGGAAACAAAAGCATAATTACTGAATCTTCCATCAGTTGGCAGGAAATGAATGAGGAAATAATACTTTTAGGTTAAAATGCTGACCCTGAAATAAATCTGTGATTGATCATGGTGTAGTAATGTCATTATTTAAACCTGTTGCTACCTCAGTGTACATTTAGGCCCCGCCACGTACTGCACTTACAAAGCTTGCATTTCAAGAAACCTCTGAGAAGTTAACATTCATTTTCTCATCTTGCTCAAAAATATTTTATAAATATACTACAGTGGGACGGGGGCTAGAATGATGAGAAGGCAAGTGTATTTGAATAGCACCATGTACAATCTAAATGAAATGCATTCTTTTTTTATATTTTCATTGTTTCCTGGCAAAATAAAAGTAGTATTGATATTTATATTGAACTAACTCTGAAAAGTGGTACATAAATCAGAGATATCTACTATTTACTGTTTTTTAAAGGAAAATAACTTTCTATCTATTAGACTTCTAAATATTCTGAATTTTCAGTGGCAATGTAAACTAATGAAGCTATTATTTCTCTCCCTCAGGTACCAAAATAAAATCTAATTGAAAAGTCCTATGTCCAAAATGTTAAACAGGAATGAGCAGGGGCTCATCAGAAAATGAGACATATTCACAAGTCTCTTATACAAAGAAAATAGTCTTCACTAAGAAATTTAAGAAGTTTCATCTCTGTAAAAAGAATTTCTAGCTTTCCAGTTGTCAAGGCAGACATTTTGGTGTATTAATTATTTTAAATATTTCTCTGTATCACAGATCATAAATATAGTCTCCTCAGGTATTATTTTATCTAACTTTAAGTATCCTAAGTATCCTAATTTCTCCTTTTCATTAGCACTGCTGTTGCCCAAACTATCATGTGCAGTTTCCTCTGAGATACTCTCTTGTCACCAGCTCTTCACCCTTGCCCTTGCATTCAGCCTGTTCTCACTGGAGCTGTTTACTATTGCACATCACACCTGCTCAAAAGCGTCCAGTGTCTTCTCGTTCCTCTCAGTCTATTAAAAAGCACAATATCTTCACGGTAGCCTACCACCCTTTTCAAAGTATCGTCCCCTAATGTAATATTATTATCTCAATCAAATAATTTTGATTATTTCTATAATAGATTATTATGCATAAATAATATCTGCTGGACTACAAAAACAGAATTCTTTTGGTGCATACCTTGTTTTCTTTAACTTCATCTTTTGAATGTATGTATCTGTCCCTTTCACTGTCATTGTCAGTTTTTATTGGACAAGTTGTCTCATGTTCTTACTTGGAAATAACTCTAATCAATGACATGTACTAAGTTTCTGTCTTGCAATGCTGAAGAATCAGTATGAGGACAAGATAAAGGGTAGGAAACTTTTATTAATAGAAAGCTTCTGACATGCAGGAAGGGCCTTTAAAATGAGCTGTCATTGACTGCTTTTGTCTAGGGTCTTTATAGAGCAAAATCACATTGGAGATCACATTTGGCCAGGTAAAAATCAACTAGTAGAATTCCAAGTACAGTCACTTAGCTAATATTTGTCTAATAGAAAAGCAATGCCCATCACTAACTGTAGAGCAAAGGAATTTGTCAAAGGAGCAGGAACAATGTTCAGGGTGCTCCGCTCAGCTAACTACAAGCTAATTACATTTTTGAGTAATACTTTTTTGACACTATACAGGGTCAGTTACTTTAAAAATTTCAGCTGATATTTCTGTAAGATTTAGTCTTGGCCATCATGTTTTCATCTTAGGTTTCTATCAAGACCCGAGTTCTGTCCTCTCTGTTCTGAGCCTATCTCGTGCCTGATCCTTATTAAGCGTCTGTCAGTCTTTACCTAACTAAGCTATGTCTGGTAATATCCTATATTCTATACTTCTCTTACGCTTAAAAATTGTTATCTCATACTTAGATTTAGTGATATTTTGTTTTCTTATTCTCATAAGAAAATATAACCTGCCTAGGAACAAGCATTTTGTCTGCTTCAACAATTGCCATATTCTACCAATTAAGCCCACACCAGTCATTCAACAAATATTCCTTTGTCTGATAGGTTAAGTTGAAGTCCTATATTTATAAATACTCACATGAAGAACAAGTCAGTTGAGAAGGTTATTACATGGCTGGCAAAGCCCTGAACATTTCCAGATAATTAATAAAAATAGTCTCATGACAAAAAATATTATACTCTCCAACTTCCAGGTGTAAAGATGTATCCAAAAACATGTAAAAGAAATGAGCAGACCAAGGTCTGTAAATCAGGTTTGTATGAATTTTCCATTAGTATCTGATACTGAACAATATAATAGAACTATTAAAGAAAAACAAATGATAATTTTAAAAATACAAATGATGAAAACAGAAAATACTGAGTTTGTTTTTGCAAAATATGAGTACTCTATGGGGTGTAGTTTAAGAACTTGTATGTTTCTCTATTTATATCTTTTCTAAAGTTCCATTTCTTTTCCTATAGAACAGCTTGATGCACTAGTTTAGTCCAGATTTGCTAATTCTTACATTATCTTTTTAAAATAAGTCATGAACAAAAATATTATTTTAAAAATAGCCTCCTTCCTGCAATTTACCCAGCTTTCTGCAAAACCAGTGCAGGGGGTGGTTACCATTGTTCCAGCTTTACATTCTTATCAATTATCGAAAATTTTATTTTCTTTTAGTTTAGTTTAATCTTTACTGAATCAGTCTTTTTTAGTTCAGCTAAACTATAATGCAAATCTTAATAATTCCCAATTACTTTGGGGATGTGTATAATCTAAACCTTTCCTTAGTATATCTATCTTAGAATTTTTTTTAATTTTATTTTATTGAAGAACAAATAGCAATGAGGCAGTTTCAAATCAAATTAGTAGGACAGATTCAGCAATTAATGCATTTTACATTGTTTTCATAGTGGCTTTTTGTTGTACAAGGTGCATACGTGATTATCTACAAACACTTTTAGAGCAGATGATTCTAATCAATGAATTAAGAGGATATAGCTGTATACCTATCTTTTTTAAATTTATTTTTGTATTTATTATTTTTTATTTTATTGAAGTACAAATATCATCACCTGTACTGCAACATCATGAAACTCAGTTGAGCCCCAAATTTTCTGATCAAGGAGATTATGGAGCCACAGAGGAAAGAGATTGAAGTTCTATAGTTTGCCTGGGGAGAGTCACATGGAGAGAAGACTTTCTTTCAGCCTCTCACTGAGAGCAAACTGGTCAAGCGTTGGCCATGACTCATCCACGTGGATGACACAGACAAAGGATCTACAGAATAAGGTACAGGATTACAAGATAAACCCTGAGGGGAATTCACTGACCCTATCTTAGAATATTTAAAGACAAACTCTTCCTCTTACCACTGCACAAAGCCAGGACCCTCTATTTTTTTCTGTTACAGTATCATTCTAATCTGAGTCACTCCAAACCTTATTTTTAATATTTTGTTTTGCCATGTTCATCATCATTGTGCTATCCTAATATAATGTAATCAGAATGAAAAGCATTCCATTGATAAAATCACCTATTTTTCCACTTCCCCAATTTTACCGTAAGAAAAGCATAGTATGAACCTGGCCTCACAAGGGTGCGTACAGTTGTTTGCTCATAGGAAACTATTGTGACGTGAATAAAATTATAAATTTGACTTAAATCCTACACTGTGACCTTTATAAAAAGACTGATTTTTATTACACACAACTTTTATTGCTTCGTTATTTCCATTCAATTTTTTTGCGTGTTGAAATCAAGAATAAAATATTTATTTGTAGGCTCTAAAGACAGAAAAATGTCAAAAGTGTAGGTCTTAATCTTAAGGGCTTTTACAAAAACAAAATCTATGAATTAATCCAGTTGTTGCATTGTCTATACTAATGCCCGGCAATATTCTCTGAAGAAGAAATCTGTCTTCTCTTCCATAGGAATATTAAACAGTAACACAAAACACCTTTAGGACACTGAGTAGCTAAGACACACATAAGAAAGTACACAGAAAGTGTATTATAAATGAGAGAACTTGTGGTGGAATTTGAAGAGAAAATCTAACTTTCCTAAAAGCTGCTTTGGTCACCCCTTGACTGCTCCTTGGGTAGCAATCCTGTAAAGTTTATCATTTGTTTTGTCTGCTTTTGAAATGCTAATTTAATCTTTAGTATCATCTCTTCTTGGAAGCAGAGTTATAAAGCATTCATTTTCAAAACTCACCATTCATTTTTGAGAGGAAAATAAAATAAAAACTTATTCCCTGTAGAATCACGGAATTTTTTTTACAGGTGGGAAACATAACATTTTAAAAATGCATTCTGGAACCACATTTATATTGGTCAATTTGCCAGCCGTGCCAGTCCCTTTGAAGTGCAAAGCTGTCTGATTGCCTTACTTTTGTTTAGAGATTAGGGCAATCTCTTTCCATATGACTTGAAAGCTACACTGAAACCGGCATTAATTTCATTATTATGAACAGTTTTTTTCTAAATCAAGAACAATTATTTTCATTATGTGAGGATAATGGAAAATATGATCTTAGAATAACTGTGTAAATTAAACTGAAAGAATAAACCTATGTTTAAATATAAAATAGAGATTAAATACTGCATGTAGATCATTAAATCCATATTTAATCTTCTAAATAATAACTGAAGCATCTGTAACACTTTGGGTATGGTGTTTGTGCTTGCACAATGTGGTGCCTTATTTTCTGCACTGACTTGCTCTTCAGTCCCATGGAAATCAATGACGTCCATCTAGTACATCAATTCATGTGCTCATTCAGCCTTCACACAGTTAGGCAGGAGACTAGGGTGTGGCACTCTGGCAAAGCAAGTGGATGTGACCTGTCATTCATGGAGATCCAGGGCACAATGCTGAACACATTTCCCATGCACTGCACCTAGGGCCAATCAGAAACTGCTATCTTTACTTCTGGTGCAAAGTCAGCCAGGTTTTGTGATGGGAAGGCCTACGGCTGCTGCCAGCCAAAGGAATGAGGGACATGAAAGAGCTCTGCCATTCACCTCATTTCCACTGCGGATTCTCCCAGTGGGCCGCTCACTCTGCAAAGTGTATTTTTTTTTTTTTTTACCTTTAATAAATCTAAAACCTCACTACCATTTTCATTTATCTTGTGCGATTCTTTGTTCAGGACACTAAAGTCCTAGAGAGAGTTTATAGAACCCCCAAAACACAACAAGGGGAAGTAAGATTGAAGAAAATAAAGATAGGTAAAAAAGGAGATGAAGAAAATCATAATTTAAGATTAAACTTTTAATAAAATCCACAGCCCCACCCCTGGGCATGGGAAGCCAGCCACCGAGACTGGGTGTGGTGGTACAGGCCCATAATCCCTGTTCTAGGGAGACTAAAAACAGGAGGATCACTACAAGTCAGAGCTGCATAGTGAGACCCTGTAGCAAATGCATAAAAAGAAAAAAAAAAAAAAAAAAAAAAACATCAGAAGAAACCCTGGAGGTGCAGGATACAAACCAGTTGAAAAATTACTAAAGATCTTAAAGATACAATAAGTCTGAGCCATTCCCTATAAATAGACCTAGGCAATATCTTTCTCTAGAAATGTTTTCAGCCATTTTTCTTTTTTTTTTTTTTTATCTTGAAAAAGATCTTTTCCAGCTGTAAATAGCTCTAGCGCCTCTGATGCCCATCACGAGTGGGCTACCAACCTTTGCCCTGCAAAAAGAGGTGTGATTTCATAGATTCACAAGTTCTATTCATTTCCACCTTCAAATCTCCCCTGAATATACCCAGCAACTCATTTCCCAGAATGATGGAAATCTTCTTTATTTGTATATTTTAACAAACCCTTTTATTCCTCTTTCTGAGCAGTTCTGAAATTTCTTTTTCCATGATGGGAGTCTGAAAACCTGAAAACTTTTCTGTGGATAGGGTGGGGTGAGTTTTCCCATGGCAGTGATGGGAAATTCCAAGTATCCTGTCTGTTTGAGGAGGAAGAGGGCCAAGGCAACCTGGGCAAACAACTGGGAGAAATCTTAAAAAAGGTCATTAAAAACACAGAGAACATGCATAGGACACTGAGCACTTCAAGCAGAACCTGGCAGAGAGTGGTATTATTAATCATTCATTTGAATGTGGAGCTGTTTGTAGAACCAATGAGAAAGGTACTATTTGCAGTTTCTCATTCACTCTGATTCTTTCCACAGGGCAGTTTAAATCTGCTTCCAGGCAGTGCAAGTACTTAATAGATTCTGTGCTGTATTTTGAAGAAACTAGTCCAGGAAAAGTTGAGTACAAAAATCCTTTTCTCATCCCCAGGGCCTTTGCAGGCAGTTCCCAGGCCTGCTCGCAACCCAGGGAGGATGCTTCTTCAGCACTGCCAATGAATACTCAGCCACCCCAGCTTTACATTGTCTAACTCTTTGTTAAGGGCAACAAAAACCTGAAAAGTTGTCCCAGGACCCATCATCTGGTAATTCAGTGACAAAAGATTGAGACTGTGTTTAGAGTTTAGACATATAAGGAGGTATTGAAAAAAAAAATCCATGATGCAATTCAATGTGAAATTTGTTGAAATACTATTATATAGAAAGCTAAATGGAAGAAGAGGATGAAAGAAACTAATTGTTTATATAAAGATTTGGGAACTTTTTTAAAAAAATTAAATTGCAGGCAAAATAGACTTGAAAGATACTGAAAATTGCATCTTGAAATCTTCTTGCAAATATAATTGGTATAAACATGTCAGTTAAAAAATTCTCAAATTGTTCCTTAGAAAAGTCACACTATTTTTGTGTTTTCTAAAGGGTTCCATGAGTGCGTGTTCAGATACTGTAACCAGCAAAGTTAAGCACTGGACACAGGCAAAGTCAACCTGAGTCTCTTTATTCTAAACTTGAATAATAATCACATTTACTCAAGCTAAAAATGTACTGCTTGAATCATCCTGGAAATAACATTCTGTTATGAAGTTCTAGCACATGGCATTCAGTTCCCAGAAAGAACTTTTCTCTCTCACTCATCCATTCAATTGGCTCCAAATGGAAAGATTAAAATATGAAGAAAATTGACTATCAGTCATGACAATTTCCTCAGAAAATGAATGAGCATGATGGAAATTGTGGAGGAAATAATCACTGAATATGAAGAAAGGTAGTTAGAAATTCTCAAATCAAAGACTTAGAGATAGTGATTTAAAGTGTATATAAATAAAAATATACATAAATATCAAAAGGTAATAGCATATATGTAATTAGAATTCTAAGAATTAGAAAATGAATGAAAAGGAAGAAAACAATGCATAATGGCCAGTGATTTCCTAAAATTAATGAAGCTCAATAAATCACATAGTCAAGAAGTACAGTAAAACCAGGAAATATAATTCAATGCAAGTATAAAGATATATATAATAAATAATGAGAAATCGGGCATGGTCGTGCACACCTGTAATCCCAGAACTAGGGACGTGAGACAGGAAGATCACTGCAAGTGCCAACTGCATAGCAAGACCCTGTATCAAAATTAAATAAATAAATACAAAAAAATAATAAAGAATGAGACAAAAATTCTAGGCATAATTTTCTGACAACTAAAAAATATTAAACATTTAGAGACATCAAAAACAAAAGTAAGTCATTGTACATAGAAGAACAAGGATAACACTATGGCTATCAACTACAAGGGAAAGTTCAAAACAGAACCCAATGATACAACATATCTTAAATTCTGAAGGAAACCTCATCTGTAATCTAAGAGCTATATTCAGCAGTTTTTGAAACTAGAGGAAATATAAAGACTTTAGAAAGGCCAACCTGGCAATCTGTTGGCAACAAACATAAAGTAGAGGGGATGGAAGAAGGAGCTTGTCAAAAAAAGGAGAATATGGTCTAAGGTGAAAATTTCTACCTGTAAAAATAAATAAAAAATATCAGAAGTGATAAAAGTAAAGAAAGCTGCATATGTCATTTTATGTTAAACCATAACAGTGCTGACTTGGTTATACAAGTAAAGGTGAAATAAATGGCAGCAATGATACAAAGAAGAACAAAATGAATATATACCTTGTAGTTTTGTACTAAAAGGTAAGTGGCAAATTATATCTATCTATCTATCTATCTATCTATCTATCTATCTATCTATCTATCTATCTATCTACTTGGACTCACAGTGTTCCTCCTTTCTCAGCCTCCCCAGCATTGGGACTGCATGTGTCAGCCACCATGACCAGCTCCAGATTTGGTACTTCGTGCAGACCAGGGACTGAACCTGGGTCTTTGTGTTTCCCATAGGCACCAAGACCAGTGAGCTGTCTCTCCAACCCAGCAAATAGCATTTGAAGGTGAAAATCTTGCAAATTATTTCAAGAAAGAATAAATAGGGATAAAAGAAAACACGAAAGAGGAAAACCTAAAATTGAACTCTATTGCTTCAAGAAAGGGTAATAAATGAAAACACGAGACAAGAAAAAAATGTCATAGGACTGTCCTGCTACAATGTTGTATGTGGTTAGATTTCTAAATTTCTGAATAAAAATATGTAATTTTTTATTTCTATTTTTTAAATTTTTTAAAAAATTTTTCTTCACATTCTGTAGGGATTTTAAGTTTAACATCTCAATATTTGATGGAAAATACCTGCTCCATGTTATCTAAGATGTTTGATACTTAGATAGCTAGTGAGGTTAAGCTCAACTGCCTGTGTTATAAGGTAATAATATCATTAAACTTCTCTTCTGGAGGGTTAACAATTTAAGTTTGCAGACCAAATATTAGAGAAAAAGAAGGTCCACAAGATAGTCAAATTTTTGGCCTTAGCCATTCAGGGTCCTGAAGACTCAGGACATAGGAGAACATGAACTATGACATCCTGTAACTCAGTTGTGTCCCAAATTTTCTGACCAAGGAGGTTGTGGGGCCCCAATAGAAAGTGGTCGATGAGGTGGAGTGTGCCTAAGGAGAGTCACATGGAGAGAAAATATTTTCTCAGGGCTCCACAGAGAGCAAATTGGTAAACAATGGCCATGACTGATCCACATGGCTGGTGCTGATAAAAGATATACAAACTGTTGTACAGGATTTGAAGGTAAATCCTGAGGGGATTTGACTGACCTTGGAAGGTACAAAAGTTACATTTCTTGTTATATAGATCTTGCTTTATCTCAGTCTTAACCATCGTGTAAAAAGAAGGAATAAAAAGTAAAGCCATATTAATATGCTGAGCTGTAAAAGGCTCAAGTCAACAACTTCTGACACTAGCAGTCCTACAGATAACCCACTACTACTATGGACTACTGGACTATATTGGATTATTTTGCTGAATTCACACATCTACAATATTCAAATGGCAATCTGTGGCCCATCTGTGACAAAAGTAAACATAAAATAGGGCTTCTAAATGAATGACCATTTTGTATCTGTATGTACAGATACTTTCCGCTAATTCAATGAGAAGAAAGGTTTGTACTAATAGTGTTTGGACAAGTTATTGTGTTTGCATCTTGTCCTATGAATAACTACTATGAATGCAAGAATATATGATGTATTAATTATTGGAACTGTTCTACTAACCTGATTTGAAACTGTCTCATTGCTATTTTTTCTCAATAAAGTTAATAAAAATTAAGTAAAATAAACTAAAATGGAAGCAATCTTCCCTAAATTAATCCTAGAAGTGAGTATTGCCCTGCCATTAAAAACAGGAAAAGACCCAACCAAGAAAACCACAGGCCAATGTACCTAATGAACACAGAGGCAAAAATGTATTTTTTTTTCTTTTTTTAGAACTGGGGATTGAACTCAGGTCCTTTCACTTCCTGGGGAAGCACGTATTCCACTGAGCCATCTCCCTAGCCTGAGGCAAAATTTTCAAACAACTTATTAGCCCACAAAATGCTGCAAGACATCAAGAAGAGTGTAGACCATGGCCAAGTGGGATTTATCCTAGGAATGCAGGAATGGCTCAATATATGCAAATCAATAAGAGTAATATATCACATCAACAGAACAAAAGACAAAACAATCACAATCATCTCAGTAGATGCAGAACATATTTTTTTAAAAATTCTTTTATGCATTTGGAACAAGTTGTTACTGCAGAGCTCAGACCACCAGCTCTGGGATTGCAGGCATGTGTAACCATGCCCTTTCTCAGTGGCTGACTCAGTGAACTCAGGAGCAGGGCCAGCCAGCGTGTGCTGTTGGAAATCTATCCCTGGTACATGTGCTTGCCTAAGCAAGTGCTTAGTCTGCTGAGCTGTATCTCGCCAGCACTCACGAAAAAAAAAAAAAAAAACCTTTTGTCAAAGCACAATACTTGTTCATGATAAAAACCTTACAGAAATTTGAAATAGACAACATTTATCTCAATCTGATGAAACCAATATATGACAAACTAACAGACAACATCATATTAACATTTTTCACTCTAAAATTTAGAAAAAGACAAGGACATGTATTATTACCATTGATATTCAATGTAGTTCTGAAAACACTAGTCAGAGTAGTTAGACAAGAGAGATAAATAAAATGAATAAGGACTGGAAAGGATGACCTTAAATAATCATTCCTCAAAAAGTACCTTATTTTCTACATGGAAAACCCCAAACACTCCTCCAAAATATTTCTAGATTTAATAACCAAATTTAGTAGCATACCTGGATACAAAGTCAACGTTCATATATCAGCAGCATTCCTGTACACAAACAACAAACTCACTGAGAGACAAATTAGTAAAACCACAACCTTCACTATAGCATTCAAGAAAAGGAAATGCTTAGGAATCATCTCATAAAGTAAAGGACCTATGTGTTGAAAATCACAATACTCTGAAACAAGAGATCAAAGAGGATATCAGAAAATGAAAAGATGAGGGCCTACCTAATAATCTGCAAATTAAAGTACCTGCAAGCAGGCTCAGGAGTAGGGAGTTTGATCTCTGGGCCTGACATGCTGGCCCCATCCCCAGGGCACTCCAAGATGGCAATTGAGATTGGGCTTGGTGGTGCACGCATGTAATCCCAGCACTTGAGGGGCTGTACACAGGAGAATCACTATGAGTCCAATCTAATAGTGAGACCTGAACGCTCTGTATGCCCTTCCCTAAAAATACAGAAAAAAAAACCCAAAGAAAATGGAAAGATATTCCTTGTTTATGGTTACGAAGAAATAATATGACACAAATGGCCATATTTACAAAATTGATATAAAGATTTAATACAGTTGATCAAAATACCATGTTGTATCACACAGAAGTGGAAAAGACATTGCTAAAATTTGTCTGGAACCAGAAGAAGAGACCTGAAATATTGAAGAAAATCCTGGACAACAAAGGCAAAGCAGAAGGCAACACATATCGGATTTGAAATTATACTAGAGAGCTGCTGTGATACAATCATCATGTATGACAAAAAGAAAACTGACCTGAGAAACAGTGGAACAGAGTAGAGGATGAATACAGAACTACAAATACAGTCAGGGGATGGGAAGATGGCTCAATAAAGTAAGTGCTTCCCTGGCAAGCACAAGAGCCTGAGTTCAATCCCTGGTTCTGCAAAAAGTAAATAAATTAATAAAAATAAAAATACAATCAGCCATGGTATCTTTGACAAAAAGTATTCACTGGAAGAAAGACTGATGAAAGTTGCTGGAAAAACAAGCTCTCTAAATGCCAAAGAATTAAACTAGACCTATTTCTATCACCTTGCAATAAAGCAGTCAAAATAAATAAAAGATCTAAATTTTAAACAGAAGCACTATATTTACAGAAAGAGGAATTATGTAGAAATCTTGAAGACTGTGGGAAACATCTCAAAGAATCAACAACTTGAAAGTCATCTTTTTAAAATGCTCCTACACACCAAAATAAATTACCAAACAAAGTGAAAAGTTATCTACAAAGTGGGAGAAATCTTAGCCAATTATCGCTCAGACAGAGCACTTCTACCTAGAATGTATAAGGTATTTTAAAAAGTCAGAGAAATCCACAAATTTAAAGACCCAGCCCAAATCTGAGATCAGCACACACTTCTCAGATGAAGAAATATAAATGAAAAATAAATACATGAAGGGCCAGCCAAATAGCGCAGAGGACTGCAGCTCCTGCTTAGACAGATGCAGCTTCCAATCCCTGACATGCTGTGCTGGCCCCATCCACTGAGGCGTGCTAAGAGGGCAATTGGCTCCTAGGAATATGGACAGACATAGGGGAGATAACAAGGTAGAAGGTGTTAATTGTTGAATCTGTGATCTAAATCAGCTGTAAAGAAATAAGATAATTATATAGATGCACTCTCTTCATTCACTGATTAGAGACATTTGCTATAATAATGCCTATAAGTATAATATCATGTATGCACCTTATATGACACCGAAACATTTTGAAAACATTTTGAAATGTATTGATTTGTTGAATCTGTCCTGTTAATTTGTCTTGAAACTGTCTCATTGCTATTTGTTCTTCAATAAAAATAATAATAAAAAAATAAAAATATTTTAAAAAATGAGGGCAATTGAGACTGGGTGTGGTGATGTGGACTTGTAATCCCAGCTCGTTGGGAGGCTGAACACAGGCACATCACTATGAGACTGACCTATGTAGTGAGACCCTGTAGATCCTATAGATCCTTGCTAAAAGAAACACACACACACACACACACACACACACACACAAATGCATCACTGGTCATCTGAAAAGTGCATATCAAAATACTGATATTTCATTACCCCAGAATCAATGACTATCATCAAAATATCAACCATTATCAATAAAAACAACACTGAGATATCATCTCACTCCAGAAAGAATGGCTATCATAAGGAAATCAACCAACAACAAATGTTGGAGAGGTTGTGGGGAAAAGGGAACACTTCTCCACTGCTGGTGGGAATGTAGACTAGTGCAACCATTGTGGAGGTCAGTGTGGAGACTCCTCAAAAGAGTAGGACTGGAAACCCCATTCAAACCGGCTATCTCCCTACTGGGAATTTTCTCAGAGGAACTGAAAACATTGTATCATAGTGATATATGTGTACCTATGTTTATTGCAGCACAATTTTTGATAGCAAAATCTTGGAAACAACCAAGATGTCCATCACATGAGGAATGGTTGAAAAAGATGTGGTATTTCTATATAATGGAGTATTACTCAGCTATTAAGAATGATAAGCTTGAAGCATTTATATTGAAGTGGATGCCACTTGAACATATACTCATAAGTGAAATAAACCAGACACACATGTGTAAATATCGTATAGTCTTCCTAGTATAACAAGCAAAAAACAGAAATACAAAAGGAAATATACAAGTAAAATCAATTGAGTCTGATAAGACAAAGTGAATGGCAAATGCTGCATGATACTAATCAGCTGTTCTTCTGGATGGTTAACAACCTAAGACCACAAGTCAGAGTTGGAGAAATAGAAGAGACACAAGGCCAGCCAACATTTTGGCCCTAGCCTTTCAAGGTCAGCGAAGACTCAGGACATAGGAGAACCTGTACTGCAATATCATGAGACTCAGGTGAGCTCCAAATTTTCTGAGCAAGGAGATTGAGGAGCCACAGAGGAAAGAGATTGAAGTTCTAAAGTGTGCCTGGGGAGAGTCACATGAAGAGAAAACTTTCTCT